>RCUC01169702.1:0-51705 GCA_003697995.1 Taxidea taxus jeffersonii
GGGGGGGGATCCACAAGAATAGAACACAAACACACTTTTATTTAGGGACCCACAGGCTCACCCTGTGAGACCCAGCAAATGAGCTCCTCTTGTACCATGTTTCTGAATTCAGAGGATGTGTAATGTTTCAGGATGTAGCCTTTCAATTAAACCACTGGTGAATTACACCAACAAGCAAGCCTGCTGGAGTTTTTAGAGCTCCTGCCTTCAACTAACACCATGAAACTAAAGGGGAAGAAAGCATGACCCTTTAACTCAAGCATCTGTTCTGGCCTCAGCTCTGGGGGACTCCAAGACCGGGAAGCACATTTTTTTGCCACGTAAAAAAAGGTATAAACACGTATGTTCCTGGAAAGTTTTGAAATCGGATGCATTCCATCAAACCAGGAGTGTATAGGATTTTAAAATGTGGCATCATTATCTACATCTGTTCATACAAGTTATTTTTTTAACATATTTTGCATTTTCTATGATGGAAGCAGGTAATCCTGTCACGGATATTTGGCAGTTTAAATTTTTTGCCACATACCAAATAACCTCATTTGGCACTAAAACAATTCTGACATTTAATATGAAAAAATAAAAAACCCTGGTACTTTTAAAATTCCACATAAAAGATGGGTCCAAGGAGCCTTACCAAACATCTTCAAACAAAGAAACAAATTCACGAGGCTCCCACCATTTCCTGCAGTTTCCTGGCTCCTCTCAACTCAGAACCAAGTGAACCAATCCTTGCAACCATTTCAATTTCTATGAAAGTTTAAATATTGTCCAGATTAAGTATTTTCAACCTCCATACGTTTCTCTCCCTTAACAGAAGTTGATGTGGCTAGCACGCAAGTATTCGTTCAACAGCAGTTTGAGTCTCCAAGTTTAAAACAAGGTACCTGGGAGCTGAGATGCACAGTCAAAGCAGGGTGGGAAACGAGTGACAGGCAAGCTTGCCTTGAATTCGCTCTGGGCCGCTGCAGCCCAGAGCGACGATGGGGCTGCTTTTGAAAGCTGTGCATGTCCGGTTTCTACACGCCATACTCTGTACCTCGGAATTAGAAGGGAAAAAAACCCATCTCCTCTTCCCCACAATTCCTTAGGAACCATCGAGGACGCTTGGCGATTTTTTTAAAAACATACATTGCAAATCCAGTCGCAAGTAACCTGATGCCTCATTACGAGGGAGTTTAGAAACCTGATAGCCAAAATCGCAGTCGGCAGAAGTCCTACTAACTTTACAAACCGGGGTAATTCCTCATCTTGCTGAAAGCAAGTTCAGGCACGATCTAATTATTTTACAGTATAAGCAAAATGCTCTCACCCCAGAAATAAGAAAGGAAAGCTCTGTACGAACGGCTTTATAAGGCCTGACTTCCGCGAGCTAGAGGCATGTCTATACGGTGTAAATTTAAGTGGGGCTAGAACGTCCTCCTCACGGTGACAGCGGGGCGCAGCAGAAGCGCCCCACTGCCGGCCCGGCCCCGCGCCTGCGGTCGCAGCACAAGTTGGCGGAGGCTCTGACAAAACTCGGCGCTCTCACCGTCCGCAGAACGGAGAGGCCGACCTGAGCGAAACCAGGGGTTCCAAATCTGACTGCCCTGTCTTCTCATTCTTCTCTTCTCTCTCTCTCTCCCTCCTCTCTCTCTAATCCACCAGCTTCTCAGAGTTTTCCTATTGAAATTCAATTTGAAAACACTCACGTGGATGTGTGCGTCGCACTTTGGGGGCCAAGAATGATCTTCAGGCGCGGAGAGCAACCTCGGGGCCGGGGCTCCCTCTGCCCTGCCGGGCTCGCCCGGGCCGGCCGCCTCACCACCTCCAAGGTCCCGCCCGGGCTCGGCGGCGCTCCGCGGGGACCCAGGGACTGTCGCCGCAGTCGCCGCCCCGGGCGCTGGCCGCGCATGCACTTGTTAGAATGCCCTGCTAACTTGGCCGCCGAGCTCTTCCCAGCTTTCTTTCACAATGACTTCCTGAAGTTGCTCACTCGCATTGTTCCCCATTTCTCCGCTACCCTCCCCACCCCCCGCCGGCTCCGACCCGGCTTTCGCGCTCGCTGCCGGCCGGCTTGCCCCGAGCGCACAGCGCCGCCCACGGGTCGCGCACCTGGGCCCCTCCGCGCTGCGCCCCGCGGGCCGGCGCCTCGCCACCTGCTGCCGCCCAGATTGGCGGTGGCCGGAGCGCGCGCCCGCAGCCCGCGCTCCGCAAACTTTGGGGAGGTGCACTCCTCCGGCCGCGCCGCGACCGGCCCGCAGCCGCCCCGCCCCGCGCTCACGGCCCTGCCCGCGCACTGCCCTGCCCTCGCCCGGCTCGCCGCTCCGGAACACGGAGCGGGACCCGAGCGCGGTGCAGGGCGGCGCGGGGCGGCGCGGGACTCGGAGAGGGCGGCGCGGGGTGGCCGCGTTCAGCAGGGCGCGGAGGGGGACTCGGAGCGGGGCGTAAAGATGGGCGCGGAACGGGACAGGGACCCGGGCGCGGAGCGGGGCGCAGAGCGGGGCGCGCCGCCTCCGTCCCCGCCCCGCCGCGGGATGACCGCTTCCCGCGGTGCCGTCCGACCGAAACTCCGGGACCGCGCGCACAAACTTTGCCAGGGCGCGAGGCTGGCTCCCGGCCCCCAGGGCCGCCGGGGCGGCGGCCGGCGCGGGCCGTACCTGCTGGAACCGCCACCGGCTGCAGCCCGCTCGCCCGCGCCAGGCCCGCTCGGCGCGCCGCCGCCACCCCCGCGCGCAGCGCGCCGGGGCCCTCCCCTCTCTGCCGCGCTTCCTCATTCCAGCGCCGCATCGCTCCGCGGCTTGGCGCGGCAGGTGGCGGCCGGCTCTCTGCGGCCGGGACCCGTTGGCGGGATCGGCCGCGGCGCCGCGGGGCCCGCGCTTAACCCTTGGGGGCCCGGCGCGGGCGGCGCGTGCGGGGCAGCTGGAGGCGGGAGCCGCGCTGCCGGGGCCGCTCCCCCAGCTGCGGGGACCCTCGGGACGCGGGACATCGTGAAGCACTTTCCCCCGGTGACTGGGGGCGTCCACTGCCCGCCCAGGTCTACTTCCCTCGAACTGGGGCCACCGGGCTCCCAGGTTCTGGCTGCGACCCCGGGTGATGAGTGCCCACCCGAGGGGGTGGGAAAAGTTGATCCTCCGCAAGTGAGGGGAAGGTGCAATTCATTTTCCCAGACAACCAATGGAATACCTCTCGTCTCTCTTCCCTCCCACCTGCTCAGGCAGCAGTTAGGATCGCGCCTTCCATCTGGCCTGTGTGCACACGCAAGTGTGAAGGGACGGCTGTGGGAGGAGGTGACACCAAAGGCAATCCTGCAGCCTGGTACCGCGGCTCTTGGCACTGCAGACCCCTCCCTCCCTGAACCCTGAAGCGCGCGCGTTAAGGCGCCCTGTGGGTCTGGGCTGAAGAAGAATGAGGCTCAGATGGAGAACCTCTTCACACTCTGCAAGGAGCCCATCATCATTCTCATGAGCCGAGCCCCACCCCAGCAGCAGCCAGGCGACAGAGTTCAATATGAATGAGTGGGAGAACTGGGAATTCAGCAAATTTGTGCTGATCCCCCTTGGGAGTTAAGGGAGGGACAGGGGTGAGTGAGCCACTTCAACAGTTGTGCAGGCCTTCCAGGTGGAGACAGGTAACGTGTGGAAAATGTCATTACAGGTCCTTGAGTGTGGCAGGGAATGGCAGCCACCGGGGAAAGCTGTGGCCTGGCCCAGGAGGCTGCTGGCGGCAGCACCCGGGCACTCTTGGGGACTGGCTTTGCCTGGTGCCATCCTGGGAGAAGTCTCTCCTACCTTCTGAGAACCACAGACAGCATCTGGACAAGTTCTTTTGGACCACTTATGCAACACCTACTACTCAATTCGTGCTGAGAGACATTTTTTTTTTAATTTTATTTATTTATTTGACAGAGATCACAAGCAGGCAGGCAGAGAGAGGAAGGGAAGCAGGCTCCCACCCGAGCAGAGAGCCCGATGTGGGGACCCCCGGATCATGACCTGAGCCGAAGGCAGCGGCTTTAACCCACTGAGCCACCCAGGTGCCCGAGAGACATTTTGATGTTCTGAGCCCTGAGCCCATTGACTCCCCCTGCTTGGAGTCCAGAGGAAGAGGAACTAGTGAAAAGTTCATTGCTTTAATCCTTAGTCCACCTCTTGCCTGTATGTCCTTAGCAAGATACTGAACCTCTTTGAGCCTCACTGTCCTTACCTGCAAAAGAAGCCAATGCTACTTTGTTCATCCTAAAAGCCCTTGTCAGGACTAAACGAAGCAACAAACACAAGGTTCAAGGCCTTGAGGCCAAAAATATTGTAGTGGAGGGGTTGTGGGACACCTCTGGTTCTTGGGTGCACACCACACCCTTCGCTTCCCCATGTGTCTATTTAAATGTATGCCATAGTCCCTGGGAGTAGGACTCAAGGACCCATATGTAGTCTCCAGGCCAAGGCATTTCCTCCTGAGGCGGAGGAATAGGAGGTAAAGGGCCCTGATAGTTTAGGCTATTGGTGGTAATGATGAGATTGGTGGTAATGATGTAAGCTACCTCCTGGGGTTGTTTGCAGATTGCGTATTTTAGATATGAAAGCTCTTGCCCTCTGACCACCAAGAAGAGGACTCTGAGTGGTAACTAGTGTTTGTTACGAACCTTGCTAACTACCTGTGTCCTCTTGCGATGGGGAGCAAGCAGAGAAAACCAGGCTTCATGGGCCTCTCCCCTCTCCCACACCCAAACAGGCAGAGCACAAGACTATAACCTGGGATCTGTGGGTGAACACTATGGCCCTAGAGAGGATGCTTAAATCAACAATAAAAGCACATTGGAGGGGAAAATCTATCAGGATAAATTGAAACATGTGATACTTTAAAAAAAATTATAGGTGTAAAGTAATTTTGTTTCTTTGGAATATATACATGATAATATTGCAGTGTTTAATGAAGGATGGCCTCGTTTATTCAGACAATAACTGCCAAATTATCAGTTTTTCTTCTTTTGAGATATTATCAAAATCACAAGGAGCCCCTATAGAATGAATCACAAACTACTTATTCAGAGCTTACTGTAATAAGGGATGCAGCTATTGGCACTTTTATTCTGGGAGAGACTGGAGAAGATTTTAAAGGGGGGTCAGTTTTACAGAGTGAAAGGATGCTTGAGGTGATAGGATATGATCCACTGTTTCCTTTCTTACTCCCTGTGTGAGTCTTAGAATGTTACTTAACCTCTCTGGGCTTCTCTTGTCATCTGCAGAGCACACCTACTTTACAAGTGTGTTGATAGGATTAGGGGAAATTAAAGGAGCTGATGGAAGCAATTTCCTATGATTATAACTGTATCTTTCTTTAGTTTAAAAATGTCTGCTAAATGGCAACAAATGCCCCCCCCCCTTTTTCCCCTCCAGGACTTGAGAAACAGCAGGAATCATTTTTAAGTAACAGGAAGAGATTTTTGTAAAAAAAAAAAAATCTATTGTCTTTCTGCAGTGTTAAAGGAATACAGAACTCAAGCAGTTTCGTCTGTAAAGGAACAGGAACAGGGGGGAAAAGGCTAGGACATGGATGAAACTTTTGCAACAAGGACTCTGCTTCTTTGGTTTCTTTTCTCCAGTTTTAAGATCTCCAGCTTTTGCTTCTGCTGGTTTTGAAAACTAAGATTTGCTGGCCTGGGGCAAGGTTCTTGACCACCCCCACGCCCCCAGGCTCACTCCTTAGGGTTGGCTTTTTCTTTCTTTCTTTTTTATTATTATTTTTTATTGTGTTATGTTAGTCGCCATACAGTGCATCATTAGTTTTTGATATAGTGTTCCAAAATTCATTGTTTACATATAACACCCAGTACTCCATGCAATATGTGCTTTCCTGAATACCCATCACCGGGCTCACCCATCCCTGCACCCCTCTCCCCTCTAAAACCCTCAGTCTGTTTCTCAGAGTCCACAGTCTCTCATGGTTTACCTTCCCTTCTGATCCCCCCTTCTTCATTTTTCCCTTCCTTCTCCTAATGTCCTCCATGCTATTCCTTATGCTCCGCAAATAAGTGAAACCAAATGATAATTGACTTTCTCTGCCTGACTTATTTCACTCAGCATCATCTCCTCCAGTCTTGTCCATGTTGATACAAAAGTTGGGTATTCATCCTTTCTGATGGAGGCATAATATTCCATTGTATATATAGACCACATCTCCTTTATCATTCATCTGTTAAAGGGCATCTTGGCTCTTTCCACAGTTTGGCAATTGTGGGTATTTTTTCTAAGCACTTTTTCTAAGTCACTATATCTAGAAGGGAAGGAAGGTGACATGGGGGAGGCGGGGGGGGGCTTCCAAGGAGTCAGGAGTGCCCCATGGGCAGGGCTGGGTGGGAAATGCCCAGCCAACAGCAAGGAGACCCCCAAGATGTTCTTTCCTGTAGTGTTTCCAAGGCTCTGTGGAGGCTCAGTTGTTCCTGGTTTCAAAACTCACAGAAATCCCAGCATCTCTGTTCATCATTCATGTTTGCACCTCTAGATTTGAATTGAGCATGTGCCACCACCGACAACCAAATTCTTCCCATTTTATGACAGTTCATTCAATGTATTCCCCTTGGATTTCGTCATAATACACTTATATTCTCAATAATGGCGAATTTTTATTGGTATCATTTGGTTGGATGAGATTGAAAAGCAAACCAGGTCAGATATAATGACTTGAAGAAGATAGATTTACCTAGAGAGCTTTCTGATGAGAAGTCTTTGAACATTTTTTTGGTTGAGTAAAGGAAAAGTAGATCTTGACCTAACCTGAACGGACCTGAATAAAGACAAACAGAGGGGCGGGGGGTCATCCTCCAGTTGCTGTCACTGGATAGGAACAAGATTTGAACGTGACTTGTGGAGCTGTAAGTCTTCTGGTGGCATGGTTCAGTGACAGCCTCCTCCCCTTGCAGGTGGTACATGAAAGACAGGAAGTCCCAATAAGGCATAACATGTGATCTTACAGGAAGGTGCTCCAACCTAGGAAAGTAGAAACAATTGTATTTCCATGCAAAACATGTCCTGGTAAATTCCAATGCAAAGCCTGTGGATACACAAAAGGGTGAAGCCACTATGTGTTTGCTAGATCTGTGAAGGGATTTGGGGAGGCATAGAGGGAAGAGGGGGAAATAGAGAAGGTTTAAGGAAAAGTTTGTCTTCCCCACATGGTGGGGGTGTTTGAAAAAATCTCCTCCAAAGGGAATTAACCAAAGATTGGAGGTAATAGTCTAATGACTGCCCTACTGAGCCCAGTTTTGTGAAGGACATTTTCAGACATTATTTCCCACCTAAGAATACAGCAAGGCCATCCTGGCCATCCCTATCCCACATAAGGACACAAAGCTCAGAACGGTGACTCACCTGGGGTCAAAGATTAAGTGACAGACTGCAGACCAACCATTTGGGTTTGGAAGCTTGGGAAGTCACTAAGCCTCTCTGTACCTCAGTCTCCATTTCTGAATAATGGGAATGATGGCAATAGCAGCAGCAATAATATGAGTTCCTAAGGAAGGTTCATGATCTGAAGGAGTTCGTGTGTGGTAAGCATAGTTAGATGGATTCCTGATACATAGTCAGCACTGAGTAAGTGTCTGATATTTTGATGTACCTGCTTTCTTTTCTTTTCTTTTTTCTTCCTCTTTATTTATTTCTTATTTTTTTTTTATTTTTTTAGATAGAGAGCAAGGGGAGGGACAGAGGGAGGTGGAGAGAGAATCCCAAGCAGGCTCTATGCTCAGCGTGGAGCTGGACATTAGGCTCCATCTCACAACCCTGAGATCTTGACCTGAACTGAAATCAAGAGTCAGATACTCAACAGACTGAGCCACCCAGGCACCCCCTATGTACTTAATTTCTAAGTGGTTGGTCTGGGATACACATCTTGGTCAGGTTTCTTAGCTATGCCCCACACCTCTCCCTCCAAGGACTGATTCCTTTAAGACATCCTTCTCCAATTGGAGGGACAATTCTTTCCCTCTGGTCCTCTTTCAATTTTTTATTTCCCATATGGCCAAATCACCTGTCCTGACAGCACCAGCCTTGATAAAGGGATCAGGAAAGATTAATGTTTACAAATTAACTTTCTGATCTGTAAAGTACACAGACACGGAGTCTAGTTATTTCTGTGTTTGTATAGCAACTATCTCTTTTCGGCACTAACAAATCACAAGTCTTTCCTGTCTAGTCTTGAAAGGAAGTGGGATAGTATTGGACAGGGGGTGAGAGGGGATACTCTACAGTGGGAAATGTCCTAAAACTCTCAGTGTCTCTCCTCTCCACACACAAAGTCACTGTAGGAACTTATCTGAGTCACCCTACTTCTCTGAGTATTGCATTGTCTTCTTCAGAACAGGGAAAATAAATCCCACTGCATGGAGCTGGCATGAAGTTTGGCTGAGAGCATGAATGTAGATCTTTCACCATAGTACCTGGTAATGAGTGTTAGTTTCCCCCTCCTGCATTTCCACGAAGGTTCTTAAGGTGACATCAGCTGAAAGTACGTGAGGAAGGCAGAATATCTGAAAGATATTCCCACATTCACAATTGGGGCAGACCTTAATCTGGTTGTAAATAGATTGTTTCTTTACATGAGAAGAGCTGCGAAGAATTATCTCAGAGTGGTTAGTGCCAAGTCTGGCTGGTTTCAGAAGCAGTAAGTGAGGATTTATCTGGCACTCTCAAGTTTACACAAATTTTCACAAGCATTTCATTTGAACTTGTTGATATCAGTGAGGTAGACATTCAGGGGGCCACGTTTGCCTGGGTTTTCCCTGTGTCATTGGTTTCTCAGTCTCTTGCCTAAAATGGGGGAGTTCCCTGAACATAGTTTTTAATGTTATTCTGTACTGATATCTGCAGTTCCAACTGTCCCCTGAAATCAAGACTAGTTCATCTTACTGCCTCCTCAACACCTTTACCTGGACATATAGCTGGCATTTAATCTCTGCCTCCAACAAACATCCATCTTTCAACCTCCTCCCATCTCCACTGCAACCACACTGGTCCAAATTATGTCACCTTTTGTCTGCAGATGGTGGGGGCTCCTAACAGCTGTCTACACCTGTCCTTGCCCCTCACAGCATTCAGGGAGGTTCTGATGAAAAGCTAATCAGATCATGTTGTTCTTCTCTGGATATCGTGCTAGATCTCTGGGGGCAATAGTTGAAGCTCGAAGGTCAAGTGATTCTCCTCTCCTCCACCATCCCTCTCCTCTACATTTCGTGTCCAGCCACTTACTGATGCTCTTGCTCACTGCTCTTCAGCCATTTAGCTCTGATTTGCTGTTCCTCAAGTACTGGGGACAGCTCATTGCACCTACCCTTTTCAGGATACCTGCCTGCCTGCCCTCTTACCTGCTTCAAGTCTCCGCTCAAATGCCATCTCAGCTTTGGGATAGTCATGGCCCACCCTCCAAGAAGTGCAATAACCCCCACTTCCACCCAGTCCTTCCCTAATTTGTCTTCTTTACATTTTTACACAATGCTTATCTTCCAACATGTTGTATAATGAACATTTATTTTGCTTTCTCTCTATGAAGATAGAGGGGTTTCTTTGCTATGTTTTGTTTCCTCAATGCCTAGAACCAGAACACTCAATGGGTATTTCCATTTGTTGTCACTACTTTTGAAGCGTCCATCTGACTTTTTTCTAACTCAGGTGGAATGATTTCCTTTAAATTATATGATAAGGAGTTGCCATATTGTTTTTCTACTCTGCAAAGGACCTGTGTTTTCCTAGTCTTACAGCTAGAAGAAGCCACCTTCTCTTTCTGTCCTTCTGTCTGTCTGGGGCTCTCAGCTCATGCATGTAGTCAGGCCTCTTGTTGACTTATTGAATGCTGTCTTGGCAGTGATGAGTTCAGAACAGAATGTTCTGCATTTCATTCCTTCCTTGGACTGTAGAAAAGTTGACAGTGTAGCTCACCCTATCCTCATTTATGCACTCTTCTGTAGACTTTCAAGTTATTTTTCTGAAGGAAGCAAGGAATAATTTAAAAATGTAACCCTTCAGCTTCATAAGGAAGTTTCCGTAATTCTGTTCTGTTTGTACGAAGCAATTATCCTGAGGGAGTTGATGCCTTTTTATTTCTGTATGATAAGAACACAGATGATAATTTAGTAAGGCCAGGAGTTGTTTTTTTTTTTTTTTTCTAAATAGGTGATTTAGAAATTATTTAAAGATATAATGCATTCTTTACCTACTCACAGCCTAATGGCTATGTATTCTTTTAATATTTACTCATAATATTCTTATTACTTGCAGATATGTTTTTCTAATGAAGAAAAAGAACTCATTTTTCTATAATAGGCATCTCAGAAACTGGAAACTTTATTTCCACTTCAGAGCTCAAATACACAATTTCCTTTAGCTTAAACAGTGTTTTGCAATTAAACCAAAGGGTTGCCTTCACATTATAATATCCCTTTATTTTCTATGATGATACCTCATGAACATATTCTGCCAAGCAGCATGTTTTCAATGTATTGTACCCAATGATCCTACATTTTGGGAGAAGGAATCTTGTTGTCTTAATTTACGGATGATAGCAAAACCCATGTTGGAAAGAGAATACACAAAATGAAGACCTCATCCTTTATTACAAGTTGAGGAATGGGATTTGTGAATGTCTGTGAGACAGTTGACTATGTCACGGGACACACTGTATGGCCATCAAAGTGTAATAAGCTAAGTGATTAACCCGGCAGTAGAACCAAGGAATTTGGCTTCCCTGGCCAAGTGTAGAGTGCAGATGTGCACTTATTGATCATTCGATCAATATTATAGATCAGAAGAACCTGTATGCTAGTTTAATTACCTTATTATTAGATTCTAATTGGCGAAGGGAAAGTCAGTTCTGTCTACTCTTACTCCTGCTGTCCTTGTTGGCTTCTCAGGGCAGCTTTTGGCCCTCTGGATTCCAATGCCATTAAGCCTGCAAGACAGAGTGCTGTGCCACATGATTGATGCCCTTTGAGCCAGGCTACCTGATAGGGCAGATCCAAATGCAGCGGTCGATAACCATACACTTAGCAGTTGCCACTGCACTGAACAGCAATCCAGTAATCACCACCAAAGGACCCCAGGCCCATCTCTCCCAGCACATATTTCTTATATACTCCTGGAGCCCCTGTTGATTGCAGCAAGAGCTCCAGGCGCCCTGGGCAGCAACGCAGTGGCATATGCAGCACCGGGAGATTTATATTTGCATGGCTTTTGAGCTAATCCGCAAAAAGCGCTCATCAATCTTCTCCTCCTTAGGAAGTTGGATCATGCTATCGTTTTGGTTTTTTGGGTGAGGACACTGAGGGATAGGAGCCTCCCAAAGTGAGGAGATTGGGGGGGGGGAAGACGTAAAGCTGCTTCTTGATGATACAAAAGTCATGTTTGACATTGGATCTACCAGAAGGTACTGAGCATTTGGATTACTCAACAAAATGGCGTTTCATGAAGACACCCATGCCAGGGGAAAACACTGCTACTCCACTATGAGGGTTCTATTTTGCTCTCTGGAAAAAAAAAATGTTTTTTTCAGGTAAGGCTTGATCAGCTAATCGATGTGGGAAGGCCAACGGGATAATTTGTTGCTTGGTGCCCTCTTGATTAAGTCAGAGATGTGCCCAAGGTCATTGTCCATGGGGTGGCCAAGACTCAGCCTCTTAGCCTTGTAGTAATAACTGGCATCACATGTACAAGAGTGCAGTGTGTGCCTTGCTTCTTTGCTTCTTCCAGGGTACGTTTGTGCTAGAATCATTTCCTAGGTATAATAAATTTAGGAGCCTCCCACAGTGGAACTGACAGCAAAGGCAAAAACTGTCAACCCACCTCCCCCTCGTGATGGAAAACGTTTCAAGGTTTTCCCAGCAGTGCATTAGGCAGCTCTGTAAGAACCCACTGTTGTGCGCGTTTTGAGATTTCACGTCTTCCATTAACCAATTCTGAGACAGAAGACCAGTGTCTGTATTTCCCATGTTGTTGAAGTACCTTTACATAGACTTTAACCCAGTTGCTAAATTGCTTGAATTTGTTAAATGTACAAAAGGGCCCACTCCCCGTTGATGGGGTAAAAGTAGATGTTTGATTAAGTAGATAGCTAGATGTGCTTTTTTTTCTCCCCATCTGGATGTGTTAAGGGGGTATATTTGAAACTTAGCACTCAGTTCATGCCTTTCATAAGGGGAGGGAATAGGGTATTTAACAAGGTTAATAATGACAGAGAGAGGAATTGACACCACAAAAGAAAAAGAATCATTCTAGCATTTCATGACAGTTCAAAGACAGATGTCGTTGGCTAAGTGAGCACCTCGTAGACGTGGGGGTAATACACACCTTACATGCATATGCATTAGTGCAAGCAGACTGTCAAGTCGGTGAGTGTAAGGTTGTCAAATAGGAGACACAGCTGCAAAAAACCTGGGGAACCACTTACTATTTATTTCTTCTCTTAAAGACCCAATCCTGTTGTCTTTTCCCAGACAAAAGACCAAGTCCTTTAGAAACTGAGGACCAAGGCAGGTCAAGGGTAGGGTGGGATGGAAGACTTGGCTTGGGGCCTCCTGCAGACAGCAGGGTTGGCGCTCTGTTACTTTTGGAAGTCTGTTTTTTATCTTAATTATATGCACACTGTTCTCTTTTGTTTCTGTAGACTTTAGTTCACCCAACTGGGCCACATCGAATTCCATCTTCCTAGTATTCATGATGAGAAATTCTAGAATAACAATTGAGGAGACCGCAGACTGAGCAAGTTACATTCCAGGTCCCTTAGAATTAACTTAATAACATCAGTCAACAATGCAGAGGTGATTTTTGCCTCTGCCCTAGCACAAGATGCTTCCGAGAGACATCCCTGGCCTTCTGAGCTTTGGTAGAGGTTGGGTAGATGCAGAGTGTCACTAGCCACAGATGGATTGGCTTGGTTGGGTTGGGTAGATAAAATATATCACTAGTGTGAGTCAGGAGACCTGGACTGGGTCATGCATCTCTCTCTAAGCTAGGGCAAATTGATCAGTCCACTCCCCTAAGCTTTGGTGTCTTTATTCCTGAGATGAGAATGGTTGATGAGATGATCTCTATGACTTCTCCTAACTGATATCTCATGCCTTGCCTTTGGCTCTGGCAGAGTGTTTCTGTAGGCTGGCAGGGAGCTGGGAATAGCTTTGGGGAAAAGTTTTGCTGGCTACCTCCCCATTGTCTCTACGTTGACCCTACCTCTGTATTTTGGTGCCATGCCATCCCAGAATTCCCCAAGCACTGAGGGACAGCTCTGCTGATGGTGGTCACAACTTCTTACAGCCTCAAACACCCACAAACACAACCATTAATTCCATCACCTACTAACCTGTGGTGACTAACCCACTTTGGCCAAACCTGGGGTCTGACCTCAGGACTCTGCAAATGGGATGAAGTTAAGGATTCACCTAACCTGAAGCAAGAATAAAACAGATGTGTGCTACAGATAAAGACCCACCCCACTGATGTGTACAGAGAAGTGGCCTGCTTCTTGCCAGTGCCAGGATTGTTCTTGGAAAGGCCTTCTGAGTTAAAAAAAAAAAAAAAAAAAGACAGGTGCCTGGTAAAGACCACGACTCTTGGGAAAGGCTCCTCACTGCATAATCAAGGGAGAATCGGGGAAGATGAGTTAATATAGACTAAAATAAGTATATTGATCTGGGGGAAATCCTGAACTCTGTTGTGAGTTAGATGGTTGTGGTAAGTGGGAAATGCTTTGGGGAAAAACCCATGACTTCCCCAAATGCCTATGTAAATGCCTATAACATGGAAAATTAGCAGGAAGACCTTGGGGTTTCAGCTCACACTGTCACTTACATTGGAAATATTGAGCTGCTCCTTAGGAGACAGTGAAAAATAAGAATCACAGCCCTCTTTAGGTTCAGAGGCCTCCCACCAACAGATGCTCAGAAAGGAGAGTGTGAGACGTTCAAAGGGAACAGCTGAGTGATGCAAAAATCTTCCGTAGGAAAAGAGAATCTGATAAGAATTATAGAAATGTGGTTAGGATGCTGTGCAAAGTAAATAGATGAAATTGTCTCTGGTTAAATAGGCAAAAAGGCTTAACGAAAATGACCTGGGGGGAGGGTCTATTTTGAAATGGTTATATATTATCCAAAGGAGTATTACCTGGTGGGTGACATTTTCTTAGCATTAAATGCGGGTATATTAGAAAATAGTATGCAGTTCTGTGTCAGAATGTCCTCAGTAATAGAGATGCATTCAGATGTGTTTATAGGTAAAATGAGCTTTGCTTTAAAATATTCCAGCAAAGTACACCTGGGTGGCTCAGTGGGTTAAAGCCTCTGCCTTCAGCTCGGGTCATGATCCCAGGGTCCTGGGATGGAGCCCCACATCGGGCTCTCTGCTCAGCAGGGAGCCTGCTTCCTCATCTCTCTCTGCCTACTTGTGATCTGTCTGCCCAATAAATAAATAAAATCTTAAAAAAAATAAAAAAATAAAATATTCCAGCAATAAATAAATAAATAAATAAATAAATAAAATATTCCAGCAAGGGGTGCCTGGGTGGCTTGGTTGGTTGAGCATCTAACCCTTGGTTTCCGCTCAGGGTCATGATTTCAGGGTCGTAAGATCAAGTCCCGGGTTGAGCTCCACGCTCAGCATGGAGTCTGCTTGTGGATTCTCTCTCTCCCTCTCCTTCTGCTCCTCCCCCTACCCCTTCCCTGCTCTATCTCTCTCTTTCTCTCTCTTATAAATAAATAATTCTTAAAAAATAAAAGATAAAATACTCCCGCAAAACAACAACAAAAACAATGATATCAATAAGAAGAACAGTTGAGAGATGGAAGCCGTGGCAATATCTTTAATACTTACTGGCTCTGGGTGGTGTCTCTATGGGGACTTCTCATACGATTATCTCTGCTCTCATACATATTCAAAAATGTCTGTGATTGTTTCTTGAGAAGGAAAGAATACGAAAACCATCATTTAAATATCAGTGATATTTTGAGATAATATTTGCAGTGACCATGAAAGAAGGGTTGCATTTGCTCATATACAAAAAGCTTTACAAATTTATAAAAAAATAAAAAGAAATAACTCAGTGACGGGCAATGCACAAAGGACCCCATTATATGATTTACAAAAGAAATACAAGAGGCCACTGAATGCAAGGAACATATTCAACTTCAGTAATAGTTATGAGCTGAAAATGAAAATAAACTGTGGTATATGGCTTTTTATTTATTACATCTCAGGGACTGTCATGAAGGGGGTGGAGAACTTGGGGCCCATCGACAGCATTCAGAGGGCAGTTCTGAGAACAGTCAAGCCTTACATGTTGATATAAATCAAAGTGTAAATGTGCAAATTTTCCACTGTAACTTCAAAGAATACATACTCAAGCAAGAGGGGTGTGTGTGTGTGTGTGTGTGTGTGGTGTATCGTTGTTCAAGGTGTTTAGAAACAAATATTAAAAACAAACTGAAGTTCATCACAAGATAAAACAACATTTGGCATATTCATAAAAATGAGTATTTGGCCGTTCTAAGAGTTGATGATCTCTGTCTATTTTCTGAGATGAAAAGTTAGCCGCTATGCACACTGGAGGGACAGTTCAAGCTACAGGATCGTTTTAAGAATTTTGCAGGTATTTGGAAGGGGCAAGAAAATATTTAAGCAAAGAGTATTCTGAAAATTCATTGAAATCTAAGAGAGCAGTGAATCCAAAAGTGCTGGGTATAGATATGTTGAAAGCCTGATTTTTAACTTCATAGGGAAAGTGAAAGACTGTGTTTATTGCACACCGGGAAACAAAACCCAGAGCTAGAGTGTAAGAGTTCAGCACGGCCTATGGATATGTCTCCAAAGGCATGTATGAAGAATCTATCACACTTGTCTCAAGCCCCAAGATGTACCGCACACATGTGGAGACCAAATTAACTGAAAAACAAAGTAGGTGTACTCTCTAACCACTATAACAAACAGAATGTTTTTCCATAACACGAGATAGGAGATGAGGAACATCGTAACTTCCCGCTCCCGTACAGAAGCTCAAAACACAGAATGATTCTATTTTCAAACAATGGAAGCTCTAGTTTCAGAAGTATAATTGACCCCGTGAAACAAATTTAAATTATATTTTGAAGCTTTGTCCTTTTTATTGTTACAAAGTACACAAAACATAAAATTTACGATGTAACCAGTTTGAAGTATACAACTCAGTGGCATTAACTACATTCACAGTGTTGGGCAGCCATCACCACCGCCATCTACTTCCAGAACGTTTTCATCCTCCCAGTGGAATCCCACACCCATTAAGCAGTGGCTCCCATGCTCCTTCCCCCAGACCAGTAAGCAGAGAGGATCACTAATCTGCTTTCTATCTCTAATGATTTGCTGATTCTAGATATTCCCTATAAAGGAAATCAGACATTTTGTGTCTGGTTTCTTTCACTTAGCACAATGTTTTTGAGCATGATGGCCGCCCGTATTATAGTATGTATCAGTGTTTCATTGCTTTTTTAGTGCTGAGCAACATTCTTTCAAATGGGTGTTTTATTTACCCCTTCATCTGTTGGGTCATATTTGGGTCATATCTGCATTTTAGCTAATGTGAACAGAGTTATAGTGGCTCTGTGTTTGTGTACAAGTTTCCATTTGAACACCTGTTTTGAATTTTTTTGGGTAGATTCCTCCATGTAGAATTGATAGGTTATATGGTAATTCTTTGATTAATTTATTGAGGAAATGCTAACCCATTTTCCATCGTAGCTGCGCCATTTTAAATTCCCACCAGCAACGTATGAGTGTTCTGATTTTTCCACATTCTCACCAATACTTGTTATTTGCCATTTTTTGGCTTACAGCTATTCTAGGGGTTGTAAGATGATACATCATTGTGGTTTTAATTTGTATTTCCCTGATGACTAATAATTTTAAACATCTTTTCATGTTCATTGGACATTTGGATGTCTTCTTTGGAGAAAGGTCCATTCAAGTTACTTACTCATTTTTTAATTGGGTTGTGTGTCTTTTTGTTGTTGAGTTGTTAGTATTTTTTATATATTCTGGATACTTTGTATATTCTGGGTATACTAGACTTTTTATATTCCTCCAGAATTTTTTCAGATGCATGGTTTGCAAATATTTTGGCCCATTCTGTAGTTGTCTTTTCACTCTCTGGGTAGTAATCTTGATACACAAAAGTCTTTAATTTTGGTGAAGTACAATTTACAAATATAGTTTACAAAGTTTGTTGTGCTTTGGTGTAATATCTTAATGACATTTTCATTGCATTTTGTGATGTTCAATTTATCCATAAGAGGAATACTTTATAATCCATAATTAATTATTTAAATTTATTTTATTCCCCCAAACAATTTCATATTAAATGTCTGTTTCTATTTTATTGTTGTTGTTTTAAAAAATACATGCTTTTCAAAAAAATACATGCTTTTCATCCATTTGGTGAAAATAGAAATTTAGTGTAAAATTAAGACATTGGGAACTTCTCATTAGTTTTTATTTTTTTCCTTAAAAAAAGCTGAGCTAAAACTAAAGGTTTCTATGTTGGGAAGATGAAACATGGGCTAGAATTGGAAGGAAAGTGACTAAAAGTGCTTTTGAAAGTGGACATTGATTTTATTCAGTGCAATTAGATCTGATGGCTTGTATTCTGTGATATTTAAGGAATTGGAAGGGTTACATGATGCACCATTGCTTATTTGTTGAGGAAAAGAAATAAAAACATAGTCTCCAGCTTTTAAAATGGATTCAGGATGATTCTAAAAATGATAACGTGTTGACCAATATCAGTTCTTGGGCTAGAAGAATGGTGACTAACTGTATTAATAAGGGCAAGTCAAATATTTGAGCTCATTTTATTTTTAGTTTTATAAAATGGGGATGCAATTTTAGTTTTGGAAAAAGCTGATCCGAAGTTAAAAACTAACAAAGAAGCAATGCAACAATTTCATGCAGAAACATGCTGACACAGTTTGCTGTCAGAAACCTCATTGCCAGTAGTGTAAAAAGGAGGGAAGTAACATGAAAAGCTATGGACAAATACTCGACATCACATGTCATTAAGGAAATGCAAATTAAAACAACAGTAAGATACCCCTCCACACCTATATTTGAATGACCAAAATCCAAAACACTGACAACACCCAATGCTGGTGAAGATGCACAGAAACAGGAATGCTCATTTGCTGATAGTAGGAATGCAAAATGGTGTAGCCGCTTTGGAAAACAGTTTGGCAGTTTTTTATAAAACTAATCACACTCTTACCATAGAATCTAACAATCATAATCCTTGGAATTTACCCAAATAATTTGGAAACTTAGTTCCACACAAAAACCTGCACATGGGTATATATGGCATCTTTATTCATACTTGCCAAAATTTGGAAGCAACCAAAATGTCTTTTAGTAGGTGAGTGTTGAGATAAGGTGTGGTCCATCCAGACAATGAAATACTATTCAGCACTAAAAAGAGAGGAGCTGCCAAGCCATGAAAAGACGTGAGGGAAACTTAAATCACAAGCCAATCTGAAAAGGCTACATACTGTATGCTTCCAAAAGCATGACCTTCTGGAAAAGGCAAAACTATGGAGACATTAAAACAATCAGCTTGCCAAGAGCTAGGGAGAAAGGAGGGATGACTAGGCAGAGTACAGAGGATTTTAGGGCAGTGAAACTACTCTGTATGATACTATAATGGTGGATAGATACATGTTATTACACATTTGTCAAAATCCATAGAATATACAACACCAAGAGTGAACTCTAATGTAGACCATGGACTTTGGATGAAGACGATATATCAGTGTAGGTTCATGGACTGTAACAAATGTATCACTCTGATGGGAGATGTTAATAGTGGGAGAGATTGTATATTCATGGGAACAAGAAGTTAAAAAAAAATCTCTGTACCTTCTAACCAGTTTTTCTGTGAACCTAAAAGTACTCTAAACAATAGCATCTATACAAAAGCATACAAGAGGTAGGTCTGTTTAGAATGTCACACGGCAGGATTATTCTAGAAAATTAGGTTGAGAGACTGATAGATTTGGAATTCCCAGAGAAGGTGACAAAATGCCATGTTAAGGCAGTTTGGGCTCCATATCTTCAAATTAAATCTGATAAAATTATAGGAATTAAGGCAGAATTAACAAGAAAGAACAAAAGTATGTGATCCCTTCAGGATTCTGAGGGCTATCCTGAACTCGTGGATAAGGGGAAGGCGGGTAGTTGTAGCTAGTGGAGAGAAGGGTCAGGAATTACAGCAGGATGACAAACTGGCAGAAAGACTGACTACTCCTCTTGCCTATGCCCACAAGGCAATTTCTGCTCTTTTTCTGTACTTCATAGCTCTTCAACAAAGGTCCAGACCACTGATGCCACTATCTGTTAGGAGCTATCAGGGCAGAGAAAAGGCTGATTGGTGTGAGATGTTGAAGGCAGTGAATGGGTAGCTGGGATGACCAGCTGCTCTTAGGCATTCAACTCCCTACTGCTCTTATTCTGAGCCCCCAAAGCTAGATCATTGTACATCCAAGCCTACCCTTCTAGTGCTGCTACACTGTCTAGGAGTGGTTCTCAGATTTGAGCATATATCCACAACACCTGGAAGGTTTGCTGAACCACAGGTTGCTGGTGCACCCTCCAGAATTTCCGCTGCACTAGGTCTAAGGTGAGGACAGTAATTTGCATGTCTAACAAGTTCCCAGGTGCTGCTGATGTTGATGCTCTTGGTGAACCACTCACTACGGGTTTAAAGGTAAACCCTAACTGAAGAGTCTCCTGGAGTATCAGAAAATAGGTGTTTGGTTCCGTTTCTCTGGACTCTCTCCACTCCCCTTAAACTCTTGGGACTCATGCAGACCAGAACTGGCCTTTTCCTCTGTACACATGACTAGAGTAGCTGGTGTCCCTCCGGGAAAATGACCTCACCAGATTAGACATCCGAAGGTGGAGGATGACTACTTCAGCTGACCACAACAACAAACCAGATAGCAACACCATCTGAAAACCATGGTTATGTGCTCATGAAATAATGTAAAATCTTCAAACTATACACCTTGTTATGCTCTGAATGTTCAGGTCTCCCCACATTCATATGTTGAAGACCTCCCCTCCCTGCTGTGATGATATTTGGAGGTGGGCCTTTGGGAAATAATATGGTTTCCATAAGGACATGGGTATGGTCCTCATGATGGGATTAGTGCCCTTAGGAGAATAAGAGGAACAGCTCCCTCTTTCCTCTGTGGGAGGACACCCTAAGAAGGCAGCTGTTTACAAAGTCAGGAAGCCAGTCCTCACCAAGAATTAAATCCACCAGCACCTTGACTTTAAACTTCTAGCCTCCAGAACTATGAGAAATAAATGTCTGACGCTGAAGTCCCCCAGTCTGTGGCATTCTGTTAAGGCAACCTGAGCTAAGACACATCTCATTTCTTACCAGGGCCACCCCTACAGGTACACTGAGGTGACATTTCAAATCTGCTCTTCCTCCTAACATTTGGGGCACAGCCTCATCTGAACCTGTTTCCTGACCACCCTTCTCAGAGACCAGACTGAGCACAGAAATGAGATCTCATCTCTGTTGAACATTGTATAAAGCCCTTTCACTATTTTATCTGATGTTTGGAGTTCTGGCCACCTTTGGTGTTAGGCTGTGTTTGCCCAGAAGCTAGCATGGAGGTTTCATGTGCAGGTGGTTTCTCTGGAGATGAACTGAAGAAGCCCCATGGAGGACCTGGAGAGTGAGTCAGGGAAGCGAGGGAAACCAACACTGGTGCATTCGTGAGCACGTGACCCCATGGGCTACTGAAACAGAACCCCAAAGGGACCTCTGGGAGATGATATAGTGTACAGCACACTGTGTTCCACCTGAAAGGGTGTAAGAGATTAAGCCATTGACTCTCGTTAATCACTGATGGAAGGCTGCTCCCCAGAAGTAGTCATTTTTGGCACCTCTACCAGTGGTCTCTGTGTGTGTATGTATGTGTGTGTATGATCAATAGGAGCCAAGGGGATGGTAGAAGCTCACCTACATGACCTTTCTGCCTTATCTTCTCCCAGTTACCCAGAGGGATAACAAGGCTTTCATTCCTACACTTTGAGGCCTGATTCTAATCTAAGAAGCATCTTTCTCCTTAACTGGTTATTGCTGTCTGATAATATTTGAAGTAGGTTACTTCTTCAACTGGAAAGCAGAAGTTGAAATTAAAAAAAAAAAACAAAAAACTAAACAAACAAACAAACAACAACAACAACAACAAAACACTGAGCAAAACGATAGTGTCCAGTAGCCCGTGATCAGAGATCTCAGGGCCATGAACCCAGAAACTGCATGCAACATTGTCTGAATTTGTGTATTTTTTTAAAATTTGTGTATTTTACTGAGCTTTTTTCAGATGTCAGGGCAGGCCTGGGGTGCATCCAGCCAAATGTTCCTCCAGAGAAGGTCAAGAACCCATTGGCCCAAGCTGTAGAAACACAATAACACTAAAGTGTAGTCCCTCATGAAAGCAAAAGACCAGCAGCAGTGTCTTTCCT
Organism: Taxidea taxus jeffersonii; assembly: GCA_003697995.1. Lineage (NCBI taxonomy): Eukaryota > Metazoa > Chordata > Mammalia > Carnivora > Mustelidae > Taxidea > Taxidea taxus. Next base: position 21,516 of record RCUC01169702.1, read on the forward strand.
ATATGACTGGGAGAGGATACCACTGGAGATGTCAGGCCTGAGTAGAGGGAAGGAGTATACAAGAGGAACAGAGAACTCCCTGAACCAACATGGCATTTGGAATTTTTAGCCTTGGGTCAAGCTTATTATAGCTGGGAGAAAGGCCTTCATTTAACCATCCTGACACCTGATTTTGGACTTCCAGCCCTCAGAACTGGGAGAAATGGATTTACTTTTTTTATTAGCGACCAGGTCTACAATATTTTGTTAGAGAAGCCTCAAAGGATTAAGACAATGCATGTGCTGAATTCAGACATTATTGAAATCTAGATGTAATTATGGCTTGATATTCTACTGTCCTCCATCATCCATGTGATAATGTACTTTTTAATTTCAAACAAAGGTGATACAGTGTTTGGGCTTTGTAATTTTCTCCCAAGTGGCAGATGGGGTTGACTTTCCCCACTGTCTTACACATATATTCTTGTGGTTACCAGCACACATTGGGTATGGATTTAGTACTGGTGGTCTGTCTATACCAAAGGACCATGCTACTACTAAGTGACCCATCAGTGAACTAACCCATGATCTCTCACCATACCAATCTGCACAGCTGACGGATGTGAAACACCACTAATCATACCCAGAGAAGACTCAGACACACCCAATATTTTCTCACCTACTGAGATGTACTCCTAACCAAAGTAAAGAATGTCCAGGAAGAATGTAAGTGCATCTTTCTCCTCCAAGTTTCGAGAGCTGCCTTTTCCTCATATATAGAGGCATGGACAAAACTCACTAATTACTATAAGCTCGTCTCTATAGTAGATAGGTCTCAGGAGCCCACATAGGCCTCACTCACATAAAGTGGGTAGGCATTGCTATTTCAACCATATTTCAACCCTCCCCTTCTGAGCACAGTGTATTAAACTAAGTTTTATCTCTAAAATGGACCAGTTTGATTTTCATTCCCAGGAATTTGAAATTGTTCTCTAAGATGCTATGTGTCATGCAAGAAAGCCAGTGAGGCTGAAGTTAGGGTAGTTATATTTGGTCATCTATGTGCCTCAACAGGGAAATGCATTTTGCAGACTTACAAGAATGAGAGACAGCCAAGGAGGAAGAGAGAAGACCCTGTAAGACCTGATGGAGATGAGAGAGGAACCTAGGAGTCTGGCTGGGTTCATCTTGGACTTTCCTGTTCTTTGTTACAATTTCTGATAAGCCCTGGGCTACCTTTTTCCTTTTGGGTGCCACAAAGCATCCTCTATTCCTTATTAGGAAAGAAACAAAGAAAAAGAAGAAAATGAAAACAAATTTCCACTTAAGGCAGCTTGAGTTGTCTCTGTTGCTTGCAACCCGAAGAAGCTGACTAACTGTCCTAAGAGAGAATTTCTCACCAGCATGAGATATTCTCACCATTGCTGATTTTAGGCAGTTGAATTTCTTGAGATAGTCCTTTAAAAAGAGATTACTATGATTAAATGACAGATAAATAGAATCTTCATGTCCATCTGCCTGGTTCTGTAACCCTAGAATATAATGGAAGCATCTGGAGAGAATGAGGAACTGTGTGAAAACAGACTGGGTCACCCTGAGGGAAATTAGCATAAGTGTTCTGAAAGAGAGGAACTAGCTATCAGGGGAAGCAGGAATGTCCCCATCCTGGAGATTTTCAGAAATAAGATAACCAGTTGCTTATCTGGGATAGCTAGAAACATTCAGATGACTAAACTACCTTCATCTGTCCCTCTTCTTTTGACCCCTTGGAGTCTGCACTCAGGGCTTCATGGCCATGTTTTGTGTTTGGGGTTGGGGTCCTGCATTATGGGAATTTATCTATCTGGCTCTGTGGGCATGTGCTCTGATTTCAGGATCTTTGCCACAGATTTTATAAGCAAACCTTTGAAAATTTCCTACCCTCCAATCCCCCAGATTCTGGTTTTCCAGTAGGCTCATTGGTAATGCCTTAAAGATGGTAGGAGAAACAAATGATTCAAAGAAAACCAGTGAACCCAAATAGGAAGTTGGAAAAAGTGAAATTTTACAATGCATTTTCCTGCCCTTCACTTGTCTCTCTTTCCCGGACAGGATTCATCCTGAGAGTCTATTTTTACCCTGTTCCTGACCCAGCGAAACCTTGAGGTTCTGCAAATCTTACCAGATTTAGATTCCATTTGTGTTTCTCTGTAACCTCTTATTTCTGGGAAAGAGAGGCAATCAGAAGGGACTGCTTCAGCTTATACTCATTTCTCTCCTACCACCCTGAGTGGGCCTTGGATCTCTGTTAGGGGCATCATGTATAGGGCCTTAGGCTGCCCCACTGGGGAAGAAAAGGTTTACAAACTGAAGAAATCAAGGAAGAACACATTCTCCAAGGATAGCCCTTCTCCAAAAGGGCTCAGGAGTAGAACACTCCACAGTTTCTCAGTTCTTTGAGGCCTTAATCTTGGGATATCAGAGCTGGGTGAGAGGCAAGTCAAAAGTATGCCTTCTCACTGTGGTTTCCAAAACCTGACACAATTTCAGAGCAGTTCCTTCTGCAGATGTAGATGCGTGCTGGTATCCTCAGGAGGAAAAAGTCTGCTGTGGCCAGCTCCTGAAGTGTTGAAGAAAGAACCCTCCAATGCAGAATTTTCCCACACTCAGCACACAGGGCAAGGAGAAACCAAGAGGCACAGGCTGAGCACTACGGAAATCACAAGACGTGGTCTGCTGCTGGGGGAAGAGCGACTACCTCTCTTGCCATTCAGGGTTTCTTCTGGCTGGAATATTCCCAAACCTAAATCCAAGTAACAGAGGATTTTCAGGTGGGCTTGAGTGGAAAGAGCAAAGAATATGACTATCGAATCTTTCTGTGTCTGTCTTTCTGTCTCTGTCTATCTCTCAGCATCAAAGAAGAACATGCTGCCTTGTCTAACTGAGAGTGAGACCTGAAATCTATTTCTGGTTCTGCCAACTGACTCCCTGGTGACCTCAGTCACTTCCTCTCATAGAGCCTCAGAGTTCCCTTCTCTGAAGAGGACTTTAGAATATTCCTAAAACCAGACAGAGCCCCTAAACCTAGAAGATGCCTGTAGACCCAAGTTTTGATAGCTGCACTCTGAGCCCCTGTGGATTTGATTTAGCCAGGGGCAGGTGAGGTCCAAGGAGAATATTCTCTGGTCATGGTCCTCCTGGAGATGAGGCATTCAGGTGAAGTAGTTTCCTCCTGTTACTTTCTCTGGTTTCACAAAACTCTGTGGATTAACTCTTAAATTCCATCTAAAGCTGGTGACAGAAGATCCTGGGAGAATAGAAGTGGGGCTGAGGAAAATATTGGAAAGGAACTTCAGCTTCAGGAAAATAGTGCCCAAATGAATTCTAGGGCATCAGTTACAGTCTTTGTTGGGCTGCAGCTACAACAAAAGTGTGTAAGCCAGAAGGATGAGGACTGGGCTTGAGGTGTTCTCAGGCCCTAACATAATCTGGATCAAGATTAAAAAATATTAGTTAACATTATGCATCAAGTGTGCATATTAAAACTTTTGTGGTGACCACTAAAAATAGGAAGAAGACATATAACTTTCAGAATAGGAGTGAAGAAAAACACACTGAATTCAAAAGGAGAAAAGAAAATAGTATAACAATAAAAATCAGAACAAACAAAATGCAAAATGATAGAAATAAGTCAGAACATGTTATTACTTAAATATTCACAGGCTAAATTCTCTAGTTGTGATTGAATTGGATTTTGAGTGGATTTTAAAAATAACCCCAACTATATGCTTTTTTATAATGGACATATAGCACAGAAAGTTTCAGAAGAATTGAACACAGAACTGTGGGAGAACATATAGTAGCCAAATAAAGACCAAAACAAACAAACAAACAAAGAGGTGCAACTATGTTCCAACCAAACAAAAGAGATTCTATCATAAAGGGAATTGTAAAAGAACAAGAGGGCTACTGTGTCAGTGTCATAAAAATACAATAATTTTAAATTTGTAAAATAAGAAATAGCCTCATAATATAGAAAAATGCACACAGAAGAGCAGAAGGGAAACATAGATGAATCATCTTCATACAAGTACCTAGGGAGATATACCATGTTCATGGATTGAATAGCATACTTTTGTAAAGATGTTAATTTTCCAGATTGATTGAGGAATTCATTTCCAGTCAAAGCTCCACCTATTTAAATAACTCAAAAAGATGATTCTGATGTTCATGTGAAAGAGACGTAAGACTTTAAGAATAGCTAAGAAAATCCTGAGCCAAAATGTGGGACCATATGCTTTATCAACTAGCAAGAATTGTGAATAACACAGCGATGAAGATGGTCTGTTGTTGATGCAGAAATAGACAGATTGCTCAGTGGGCCAGAAAAGAGAACCCAGATACAGATTCATACACATGTGGAAACTTAATCTATAGTGGAGGTAAAATTGCAAATAATGGAGAAGGAAAGCTTTTTCAGTAAGTTGTAGTTGGAGAATAGTTTGTTATCCAAAAAGGAAAAACAAATAAATACGAAGCCTTTTTGCAACCCATTCCTCTAAAATCAAATCATTAAAAGCCAAACTGTGATGCACTAAACTTTTGCTTTCAAACAAAATATAGAGAAATCTCTTCACGATCTCAAGGTTAGAAAAATTTGGCACAAAAAGCATATTTTAAAAAGATGAAGACTAGGTGGAGCACAGAGGATTTTTAGGACGGTGAAAATACCTGCATGATAAAATGATGTTTTTCATTATACATTTGTCCAAATCCATAGAATATATATCACCAAGAGTGCACGCCAAAATAAACTTTGAGGGAGATTAATGATGTGTCATTGTAGATTCTTCCTTGGTAAACAAATGAACAAACAAACAAACAAACAACACTCACCAAGGGAGAGCGATAGTGATGATGGGGAGGTCTGTGCATGTGTGGTGGTAGGGACTGGAGGGGAAATGTCTGAATCTCCTTCAAAATTTTGTTGTAAACTTAAAACCTCTCTAAAAATTAAGACTTAGAGGTGCCTGGGTGGCTCAGTGGGTTAAGTCTCTGCCTTTGGCTCAGGTCATGATCTCAGGGTCCTGGGATCAAGCCCCACATTGAGTTCTCTGCTCAGCGGGGAGCCTCCTTCCTCCTCTCTTTCTCTGCCTGCCTCTCTGCCTACTTGTGATCTCTGTCTGTCAAATAAATAACATCTTTTAAAAAATTAAGACTTAAAAAACTAAATAAAAAATAATAATAGTCAAAAAATTTTTAAATAGAAAAATATTAAAACTACAAAGCGAATGAAAAGATAAACCCCAAACTGGGAGATTCTTTCACTAATACATATAGTAGTCATTTTCAGAATATATAAAAAACCCTTATACATGGGATTTTTAAGGTCACTCATAAAATAACAGCAAAATGGTGGATGGTTTGAATAGCCACTTAGAAAAGAGAACATGATGACTTAGGAGCACTTGAAAAGATGTTCATCTCCATTAGTCCTCAAGTAGATGCAAACTGCAACTACATTACCAGGTCACAAGGTTGGAAGAAAAATTAAAATACAGAAAGCAGTAGCACTTTTTGTAATAACAAAGACTGTAAGAAACCAGAAGGCCCACTGGTGAGTATCTATAAAAAGTGTGGTATACGCTTGCAATGGGATACTACACAGAAGTTAAAAATGAACCAGCTATATGTTTTCATGCATAGGGATAGATGTTATGGACTGATTTTTGAGTAGACTTCTGGTATGCCTGGCTGGCTTAGTCAGAAGAGCCTATGACCCTTGATCTCGGGATCATGAGTTTGAGTCTCATGTTAAGTGTAAAGTTTACCCTTAGAAAAGTGTATTTCATTCCTGTGAAGTCCAAAGACATAAAAAACAATCTATTTATGAGTGGTGGAAAAATAAGAATAATTTTCTGAAGAACATAGGGAAATAAACTCAAAATCCCAGGGAGTGATTTACTCTGAGCAGGGAGGTGAGAATAGGAAGGACCTCAAAGTAATGGTAATTGTTGGTTTTCCTAAAATTCTAAGTGAGTTCACGGCTGCTGGATGGTTATTCCTTATACTTCATGTATATTTACAATACTGTATCTACTCAATACTCAGCTAAAAAGAATTAAAAATGCTTTGAACAATTTTCCAACATCAAATCGTCAGTTCTACTTTATTCTTTTTAGAAATACATAATATTCTATAATATGGACACACCATTTCGCCTTAATCATTTCCCTATTGATGTAAATTTAAGGATTTGTTCCCGAATTTTTGGCTTTTCTCATGTAACAAAATCTAAAAAGGGATCTTAACAGTTAGTAATTTTTTTTTTTTTTAAGGAAGCGTCTTTGTTTAACAAAACAAACACACCCATGCTTTTGAATTCCTCCAAGTAGAAGATTTGATACCCAGGACACTGGAGAAGAAGGAAGAGAGAATGCAGAGGGCGGGGGTGGGAGAGGGAGTGAGTCACTGTGTGAGGTATGGGTGATCCTGGCTGTCAAGCTGAGTCATATTCTGTGATGTTGACCTATTACAAAGAACTTTGTCCTCCTTTTTCTCCACAGTGGTGGACTGGACCATTCACTTTACTGAAACTTCTTCCACCCCTCTGCTAACCAAATGCATGATTCTCTGACAAGGAAGTCTCTTATCTGCAAATTGGGCATGTTTTCTTTTTCCCTGCAAACTTCAGGAATGGCATTTACAATATGAGTATCAGGGAAATTTAGAAAACGCGAGAACCAGGATCGGGTTGCGTGAAGACATGACAAGGAAAAGGCGTCAGAAGTGTAAAGCTCTTTTTAAATGAACTTTTGCAAGGAGACCCAGGTCAAGCCAATCCCAGGCATATAATGGCGCTATGATGCTTCGTGAACATTTGTTGATTCCTTAACTTGTTGACCATCTAAAAGATAAAGAAGAATTTATTCAATTTATAGCTGTTAATAGATGCATTCCCTTATTATAGATGACTTGGCTATTTTTTAATAGGTTCTTGAAAAGATGGCCCAAGATGCCATTTAAATAAAGATGTTACAGTATGTAATGGGTCACAGAAACCACGAACACAATATCCAAGTAATTTAATAACAGTTAGGAATAAGATTTCCATTAGACATGCCTGGAATTGGAGCGTACTACTTTACTGCTTTCTATCAAGAAGACCTCTAAATTCCCAATTTAAAACTGATACGTTTCAAGCTCATGAATTAGCGTGGGTATCTGAGTAAGAGAATAAATTGGGCCAGAGACTTAGCCATTGTGCTGCTGTGCAAACCTGATTGCTCCTGTGAGGTTATTAAAAATTCTGGGCTAATGTTCTGGAAAGAATGAATTTGCTATTATAGCAATCTTCCTGCATCATGGTACCTCTGCAGTTGAAGAGCTATCTCTAAATTTAGCATATGCTCTAGGAAGGAGATTAATTGAATTAAGAACTATTTATTAGAGAAGAAATAAATAGCTTTTGCCAATTAATTAGATCAATCAGCCCAACCATTAAAGAGGATTAGGGAGCTCTGCCAGAGGTGTTGGGTTTTAAGATATGGAGCCCGATAGGCAATATTCCAGGGGATGTGGAACCCGTTCGCGAGCCGTATACATTTAGAAGCACAGAGCAAATGAAGTGTAAATGAGAGTAATGGAGCCATTGTAAAAATCAGATTAGAAAAATGTATCACTTTTCCCTTCTCTTTCTTTTGCCCCTTCCCAAACATCTCACTTACATAATCCTCTATATTGACTATCAAAGCAGCATGTATCTAATGATAAGTAGCTGCTTGGAATTCTCATCTGATGCTACTTGTCACTATCTGAATATTACCAACGCACGGAGAGTTATTTTCTAATTTTCTGTTTAAAAAGGAAAACTTATTCCATTTGGACAATCTGAAAATGTATCAAACTTTCCTTTTGATTTTATGGGAATTTCAATTAAACAAAGAGGATTCCGCTTTTCCTTCCAATACCCATCTTTTTTCCAAACGTGTTCATTATGGACTTAGTAGAATTGAGAAGTAATTAATTTGTACTTAAACACATAAAAATTATGTTTTCAGCCGATATGTTCTATATAAGGCAAAATAAGTTTGCCCGAGGACACTCCTCATTTAATTTCCCAACGCAAACGTATTTTCATTCTGCAAGTGTTCATCAGCTTGCTGATGCTGACCGTTAAGTAGGATAATCTCCACTCCTGGAATAGAAACTGCTTGAGTTGGAAGGGACCTCAGGCACAAGTGGTCACATCGCTGTGGTCTGGGTGGCTTGGATGCTTGTGTCTTCACCAGAAGGCATTAGCAGCATCTCCGTAGGGCCCGAGAACCCACTGGGAGCACTGTAGAGAGGGTAGTGCCTGGTCCTGTCGCACCATGGAATCTTCACTTGTGAAGGACGGACCTGGATCAGGAGAAGTGATCGGCCACTCCTGCTCACCATCTATGGTGGACACTGTGTAAACCATTTTAAAACATCACTGAATCCCCATAACACCCCTAGGAGACAGACATTATTACCCTTGTTTTGCAGACGAATAAAACTGAGGCTCAGGGCAGTCAGTCAGTTGTGATGTTAGGACTTGAATTCACATACATCCAGTGTAAACTTACTTTTCCTTTTTCCACTACCTGCAGCTCCCTCGTCCCTAAAGCGCAGCTGAAGGTGCTACAGTTTGCCTGTTTCTACACCTGGCAACTAGGGACAGGCTCCCACTGAAGCAGATGCACCCCGGTCCTGTTTCCTCCTGTGTCTGTGCCTGACACTTGCTGCTTCCCCACGTGGGATAAAGCACCATGGTTAAGAGCATGGAGTGCACAGAGAGACTGCCTAGATTTTGATCCTGGCTTTTTCTCCTACATGCTGTGTGTCCCTGGGCAAATTACTTAGCCTCTCTGTGTCTCCATTTCTTCATCCGTAGGATGGGGCTGATAATAGTACCTGTCCGTAGGGTTACTTAGAGGATCAACTGAATTAGTATTTGTAAATAATTTAAAGCATGCCCCAGCACACAGTCTGTTCTAAGTCACTGTTGTGATGGTCACAGAGGCATGTAAAGGGATTAGAAGGGTACTTGGCACATGGCAGGCACTTAATTAAACATGTTATTCTAGGAGAACATAATGTGTTCATTTCTGCACAGCTGTTCTTGTGTTTTTGCCATCTTCAGAGACGAATGTTTAAACTTTGCTCTTCAGGATGGGAAGTCATGGTCCTTCCAGGAGGGAGCTTTTTGAATCTGTATGCCCCATTCAGACCGCTGCCCCTATTCGTACCCCTCCCCCCATCTCCGTTTAGTCCAGTTATTTTTGATCACTGTCACATTATCTGTTTCTAATGACAGCATCCTGAAGCTCTTTTCTTCTATATATACAAATGTGCACAATAAATGTTTATTGGATGAAAGTTTAAATTCTTATTGCAAAATGGCAGTCCATTCTGAGGACTCAGAAGACTGCCACTTGGACTTCTTTGTGTGTGTCCCCATGATTTGGAGGGCTCCATTCCCCAATGTCCAGCAGGGTTCATGGCCAGAGGCAGAGGCTGGGGGTTAGCTGCTTAGTAGAAAGGTGGGCCTAGACCCTTTTGGTTCCTACCCAAGGGAGAAGAGCTCATTGTGTTGAACACAATGATATGGCACAAGTATATGAAGTAACACAGAACTGAATCCAACACTATTATTTTTGCTTCAACCTTTTTAAATTTTGGAAATCCTGGACTCTCTCCATATTGGAAGTAAAACAGACAGTGATGTTCAGGCAAAGTTCTAAGTCTCCCTGCTTTTGTTAAAATACTAGAGAGAAGCTTATATACCTTAAAAGTTATCATTAAGTATTGCAATGTGTCATTTCATGCAGAGTGAATGCTACCTGTGGTTTACTCAATTTAGAAGCTGGTCTTCATTAAACATGCTATTCTAGGAGAACAGATGACAATCAGTGGAGAGCTCTTTTGATTATACGGAGAGAAGTAACTCACTAATTTGCAAAGCATCTGACATTAACCTCCATTCCCACTTTGTTATAGAATTGGTGACGTCCTCAGCTGGGCGAGGTGGAAAGATGTGGGGTCTTGCTGTTTGTCAGCATCCTGAATGATCAGATCCAGATCATTCACACGCATGCCTCAGAGTGCCCCCTGCACCTGCTCCACCCCACGTCATTACAAGGGACTCATCCTGGAGGGAAGCACTTGACCTTGATCAAAGGGGATTCCCAGTCTGTATCTGCAAGATCAATGTTCATATTTGGAATTCATTCCCCATTGCTGTTTAACTAGTTTTGGCTGTTGCTAAATCTAGGGAGAGTCTTTCCTCCAGTTTAGTCTCTCTAGAAGGTTCTGGCAGCTTTTTGATTACATGGGCCTAGGTCCTCTCCTTCCTCTCCCCTGCTTTAGAATGGACTCTCTGAAGACACATAGATATCTCTGTACTCAGTGTCATGGGACCCAATTCTCCCCCATGGTGAATGTGGTTCACTCTCCCACACTGGCTGTGTCCAATTGGCAAATAAACCCTCCCCCAGCAATCCCCAGCTGCAGACCTTGGAGGTTTTGCTGTTTAACCATGTCACACCCACAGGCTATGCTGGAACGGCGTCAGCCATGCCCCGCTACATATTAAAATGAGAAGATTTTGAGTCACACAAAGCCCTGTCACATGATGCCTAATTCAGAACACAACTAAGGATCTCTCTAGATTAAAATAACTTCTTTAGAAGCAGTACTTCTAAAATAATGCAGACTTTACGGGTGCTGAGGCTGCTCACTTACACACACACACACACATACACCCACACACACTACACTCGTGTGGAGAAGGGCAGTCCACTACTCGTGAAGTTTCTCAGCAGAGGCAGCATAATGGAAATGCTTCTCTTACTTAACTCAGAGTTCATTTTTAGCATGCATACAGGCGGCCAGGCTCATTATACATTTATTACTCTGTAATGCACTTGGCAACTCACACAAGATGCCCATAGTTGTCCATAACAGGGAGCAACACTGTTTGAACCATATTTCCTTCTTCCCCTCGACAGCCGCATTAAGTCCGGGAGTAAATTATTAATTGTGCTGACTAAAATCAAAGCCCCAAATGATGCAAATAAAGTTAACCAACATTCACTGGAAAAACAGAAGTATTCAAAGTAGTAAAGAGAAGCTTACCACCACCACCACCCCCCTCCTGCAAAGAAAAGAAAGTGTGTCTTTAAAGTCATCATTAGGTATTGCAACATGGCGTTCCGGGACACCAGGGTCAGCTTATTTAAGAATGGAGACTAGAGAATTTGGATACATTGCTACATAACCAATAGTATCAGCAGACAGTGATATTCAGGCGGAGCTCTGACAAGAATGCTGTTTCCTGGGGCGCCCAAGTGACTCAGTCGTTGGGTGTCTGCATTCCGCTCAGGTCATGATCCCAGGGTCCCGGGATCGAGCCCCACATTGGACTCCCTGGTCTGCAGGAAGCCTGCTCCTCCCTCCCCCTGCTTGTGTTCCTTCTCTCATTGTCTCTCTCTGTCAAATAAATAAAATCTTAAAAAAAAAAAAAGAATGCTGTTTTCCTGCACCCTATTTTATTTATTTATTTGACAGAGAGACACAGCGAGAGAGGGAACACAAGCAGGGGGAGTGGGAGAGGGAGAAGCAGGCTTCCTGTGGAGCAGGGAGTCCGAAATGGGGTTCGATCCCAGGACCCTGGGTTCATGACCTGAGCCAAAGGCAGACACTTAATGACTGAGCCACCCAGGCGCCCCCTACTCTTGTTAAAAATAACAGAGAAAAGCTTGATCCTGAAGTCCTTGGATCTGGTCAAACAATACTTTTACCCCAGCCCATGTACAGAGGAGTTTGGACTTAGAGACCTAACTCTCTTTGCAAGAATAAATGGCAGATGTGAGAATCCTCTAGAAGCCCTAAGGCCCTCCCAGAGTCCCACAGTCAGTGGTGGAGAGAATCCTAGCTCTCCACAGGCAGCAGGTGACCACTGTCATTCCTGGGATAATGTGGAGCGTGGTGGGGGCTACCATGAAGCCCCTGGCACTGCTCAGTGACAGAACCTCTGTTTCCAGCTTTGGTCTGTAGCCTGGTTGAGACGTCTGGGAGGCTTTGGGTCATGCATGTTCAGATTTAAAATGGTGTTTGAAAGAATTGTTTGAGAGCTGAGAAGTTTCTTCCTGGGGAAATACTCACCAATTGTTATTTGATTCTGTATGCTGGGCCAGTAGGGCCTTCCCTGGACTTTCCTGGTAACGGCTGGAGAACAGGGTCATTGGGGGCCTCGGGTGCCATAAGAGGTCAGGCCAGAGCTCCCACATTCTCTTCCACATAGAGACGAGTCTGCCTGTGGAAAAAAAGTAATACACTGAGATCCTGAAGTCGAGAGAGAAAGAAGGGGGGGTGGCGGGCAAAGAGCATTCCATATCCACCCAAGACTTCCCCACATGCTCATTCTTCCTGTGTGCCCCTTACATCTGCAAACGAGTCAAGCATCTCTTAAATAAGTCATAGGTGGTTCTTCACGCCAATTCAAATTGGGTTTCTGTAGTTAGTGACAGAAAGACCACTGAGAACAACCATAAAAGAAGAAAAAATACAACAGAAAAAACACGAAAACCAAAACGGTTATATAAATCCAAGACCTAATCCTTGGGAAACTTCATGGTATAGACAAATCCCAGAAATAAATATAGAAGTAAAATATGTATCAGAAAGTTTTCATTATACCAAAATTTTGAGCCTATATAAGAAATCAGGAAGGGATCAAATAACACATATGGGGTATAAGCAATAGGAAGGCCCTACAAAAATAGTACATGATGGAAAGAAAATTAAAAGGAAAGCAAACTGGAAAAAAATTGTCAATAAATACAACATAGATTTATTTGGATTCTCATAAAAATTGGTGAGAAAAATATTTGGGCTCCAATAGAATGTTGGGGAAAATGAATGAACAAACATTTCACACGGATTGATTATACATTTCCAATTTGAAATTTGAGCCCCCCCCCGCCAGAAGTACAAATTAATCACATTGTTAAAAAATCACAGAAGAGGAGCAATATAATGGTAAATTTACGCCAGTGTCAGCATATTCTTGGTTTTTTGATGGCAGAGTATATTGACCCAACTCTTTTTGAAAACAAGTAAAAATTCTCATTAAATTTCTAAGAAAATGATTATGCCTTGCCCAGAAATCTATTCCTTGAAGTATATCAGAAGGTAACAGAATTTAAGAGCTGTGGTAGGAGACATTGGTTACAAAGAATGGAAATCCAGTTGCAATAAACCTAAACAAATAGAGGACTCTATTTTCTCAAGTAATTGGAGAAGCCAGGGAAAGAATGGCTTTGTAGGTCTCTGGGTGGGAGCTTTCATGCAAGGTCCTTCTATTACTGTAACACAAAATGCCATAAAATCTGAATCTTAAAAGAAAAGTATTTCCACTTGTTAGGTCACAGCTCCATGGGTTAGAAGTCTGGTCAAGGTTTGACTGGGTTCTCCGCTCAGGTCTTCCGAGGCTGAAGTCAAGGTGTCAGCTGGGCTGAGCTCTTTTCTGGAGGCTCTAGAGGGAATCTACTTCCCAGCTCAGTCAGGTTACTGACAGATTCATTGTGCTTGCAAGACTCAGATTCTGTGTCCTCCTCGCCTGTCAGCAGGAGATAGCTATTAACTCCTACAGGCTGCTCATGGTCCTTGCCCCATGGCCCCTCCATCTTCAAAGCCAGTAGTGGACAATCTCCGTAATGCTAAATCTCTCTCATGTTTTGACTCTCTTCCTTCCTGCCTCTGACCTCTAGTGCTGGACTGAAAGAGCTCATGTCCAACTAGATAATTCGTCTCTTGATAAACTCAAAGTCAATGGATCATCATCCTTAATAAAACCCGCAAAATCCTTTTTGTAATATAAAACAATGTAAGAATGGGAATGGGTATCTTATCACCTTCACAGATTCGGCCAACACTCAAGGGGAGGAAATTCTATAAAGGTGAGGGTCATGGGGGTCAAGTTCAGATTCTGCCCATCACATCTTCTGTGTCCTGCTTTGTCCCCCTGTTTGCACTGAGTGTTTTTCCAGAATGGGTGGATGCAAGCTCCAGGCTCACATTCTCCCTGGTGTGCAAACACACATAAGAGAGGGTCTTCTCCAGAGAGGGTGCATGAATCACATGGTCCATAGAATTACCCAGGTAATGGGACATCTGTATGGCTCAGACAATTAAGCACTGGACTCTTGATTTTGGCTCAGGCTGTGATCTCAGGGTCATGGGATTGAGCCCATCCTGGGGGTCTATACTCAGCAAGTAGTCTGCTTGAGTTTCTCTCCCTCTGCCCCTTCCTCTGCTCTCTCTCTAAGAAAATCAACCAGTCAATCAATACATCTTAGAGAGAGAGAGAGAGAGAGAGAGAGAGAGAACCACCTAGGTAATGATTTTGAGACAATCTCCTTGTCATGTGGTCAAGAGGAGATAAAATTAGCAGTCAGGCTCATGACTTACTAAAAACGTAAGTTGAACAATGCTGAGACAGAATTTAATACTTACTAAGTCATTAATCCTAAATTATCTAAACAACCTAAGCAATGCATTCATTCAAATAATAAGTCAACAGCAGGTGCAGGAAGAGCTGGGTAGAGCAGACCAGCGAGGAAATCAGTGACTCTCTGTCTGCAAGTTCTGCCTGCTATCACGCCCGCCTCACCCTCGAACTCCCTGAGGTGGCCCTCACTCAAATAAGTTCCACCCTCTTGCCCATGCCTCCTGTTTTCAGACACAGCATTTAGAGGAAGGGAGAATGTCTGTCCTTGAAGCTCTTGCATCAGGCAAAGTTTCTCTTTCCAAAGGCCCTGGGAAACATCCCTGGCACTGGCTGTCTCCCTGGCTCTGGCTGTCTCCTTGTCCCTATCCCTGTCCTGTAACTGATTGCTCTGGTTGGATGATGGGACACACATCTGGCATCAGCCCCTGAAGGCCTCCTTCTGCAGCTGGCCCTGGAATCAGCACTGCTCACACTGAACTCTGAGGAGCTTGCTGGAAGAAACTGCAGCCACACATGAGGCATGCCCAGCAGAGAGCCAGCATGGAGCCAGCATATACAGGACAGGGAGTGGACCCCAACAAAACATAGAGCCCAGGGTGCAGAGGAGTGGGAGTGACAGCTAGCGGGGACCACCCCCTGCCTGTGAAACCTGGGTGCTCCTCCCCATCTCAGGCCAGGAAACCGAGCCCCATCGCTGCCCTGCCCTAAGTGACTGCACTGGTTGCAACTGCCTGTTTGGAGCTCCTGGTTTCTCCTGCATGTGTGGCTCATGGTCTGCAGGCCTGGGCCACACTCGCCTCCCAGAGCAGCCCCCTCAACTGTGTTTTCAGTAGGTGGGCATTTCACTTCCTTATTTCCATGCACAAATAATTGCAGATGCAAAATCGCAGCCTAATTTTAGATACAAGGGCAGAGAAGGCAGCTCCTTAATCCTCCAGGAGAACTTTTACCTTTCAGGAGGGTGTGGCCTATTGTTTGTGGTACCCCCTGCCTCCCTGTGTGCTGGCTCCTGAGGCCCTTGGCTTCTGTAGAACAGAAGCTGCAAGACAGAGATGGTCAGTGCTTTCTGTATCCTCTGACACTCAGTTCCATGCTCCCGGGGCTTCTTCTCCTCCCCCCTGTTCCTTAAGAAGAACTTTCATCGATATTACCAGACAGTATGGGGGCCTCTAGGAGCCGATATGTTATCAATAACCTCAGGTCGTGGGTTCCCAGGGAGAGCCAGATGCCTAATGCTCAGGGTCCCACCTATCCTGAAAATACCAGCCCCTGGCCCAAAAAACAAGAAAGGCATTTTCTCCTTCTTTCGTGGTCTCTCTCTTAATTCATCATGATGGTTTTTATTTGCTATTTAGGGTCATCTCCTTGGTGCAGGGGGACAATCATGGGGAAGTGACAGACCCTCATGGTATGGGGGCCCAACCCCTCGACTGCACACTCCTGATCCTGTCCATGTCCCCAGGCACCCCCCCCTTCCCCCAGGCCCAGGTCCCAGCTCAGGGCAGAGGGTGGCAGCGGTGGCCGGGTAGAGGCATGGGGCAGGCGGTCAAGAACCAGAGAGGGTTCCAGAGAGGGGGCGGCTGCCGAAGGGGGGCTGCTTGTGCGTGGAGGCTCCTTCTGCACATGCTCCGTGATCCAAAGGCCTTCATCTACAAAACGCAAACCCAGGATGGAAGTCCTCGCAACTTCAAGATTGCTCCTGGCAGCGGGAGCCTTCACTGCAGGCCTTGTCCTGCTTCCAGACCTAGCAGGCGGGAAGGGAACCAGAAAACAAAAGAATGGGTTGGATTTCTCAACTAGCTTCATGTTTCTGCTGTTGAGGAGCCGCGGGACTCTGAAAGGGGTGCTTCCTCACTTCCACGTTGCAGCTGTTCCCAGGGCAGCTCCCAATGGGAAGGGGAAACTGAGTCCTGCAGACTGCAGGGCTGCCTTGGGTTGGGGGTAGGTCCTCAGCAACCGCTTGGATCCGGAGCTGAGGCTGCTGCAGGTGGGGGGCCTGGGCCCGTCCTGCGGGCAGGAAGGCTGGGCGCAGTCGGCCAGGCGCCCACCGCAGTCCTCAGGAGGGCCTCACAGAGGCAGCTGGAGCGTCCACCTCGGGCCCCAGCCACCTGCTCTGATTTGGAATAGTCTTCTTTTGAGTGCTCTGTCACCAGATGGCTGAGGCCCAGTGGGGAGCAGCATGCCTCCTCAGGTCCAGCCCCTTCGCTGAGCTCCAGAGATAAGAGGCCCACAAGGCTCCATCCCCCAGAGCGCAGAGGCCACAAGCCATGGCAGAGCCACACAGGGCCTTGGAGGTGGAGGTGAGGCAGAAGGTGGCTAGGGGCAGCGTCAGAGCTGGGGTGAGGTGTGCAATTCAGGCTGAGTCTGCCAAGGGGAAGTAGGGGACAGGCAGGAGAAAGGAATAGAGGCACTCTGGGCAGAAGGAGGGGGGCCACAGAAGTGGGGGAGAAGCTTCTCTCAGCTCTGGCTCAAAACCAGGGCAGCCTCTGCTTCCTCATTCTGGGCTGTAGGACATCCACACTTCCAAGCTCCAAGTGTAGCCAGGAACACATTCCTATTTGCTTTAGACCCCCACCTTGTGATGGGGGGGGTGATACCACAAGACACAGGCCCCTCCTCAGGGCACACCAAATAAGACAGAGCTCAGAGCATGGCAGTGAGGCGTTTTTTGCACCCACCCGGCTGCTTGGGAGGGAGCCCACAACCCCCATTTGGGAGCAGGGACACAGAGGTCCAGCCCAGGTGTGGCCCAGCACAGAGGCTGCTCTTTCCTGGTCCGAGCTGAGAAATGTGAAAGAAGACAACCAACAACACATTGACCTGTGTGCATGTGTCACAGAACACATAAAACAGGGGATCTCAGAACCCACAGGAGCCTGCGGTTTCTGAAATTCGGGTGGGTGGCTTCCTGCAGCTGCAAGGCATGCTGGGAAGAGCTGGGATGGTCCGGGCACCCCCTCCGCCCGTGTTTGCTGCAAGGTTTTGCTCAGCTTTGCTGGCCTGTCACTTCTCAGAGGGGAGGGAAGCCACCCACTCCCAGGAAAGACAGGAGCAGCCAGAGCCAACAAATCAAGGAGGCTCCAACAGGGCAAGCAAGGCAGAAACCCATCTCAGGCGAGGGCTGCAGCAGACACAGGGAGACTCTTCTATTTTGTGCATGCAGACACGGATTGTACTGTTATGTAAATGCAGCCAGAGATTCCTCACCTATCCTGAAATGCACGTGTCAGGGCTCTGCGGTAGCACACCTTGTCCCTGATAGAAACAAGCAATGTTTTGATACACAGAAGGCTGGTGATTACTCGCTTCTGAATTTTTGTTTTTCACTACAAATATTCAACGGGACAAGCAGAGGCAGTGGAAACAGAGGTGTGACTGCAGGTGCCTGTGAGAAGCAGCTCTGACAGTCCCTCTCCATCCCCCATCCCCGGGTAGGAGGCAGGAGACCAACAGAGGGGCTCTGGGCAGCTGGAGAAGCCAAAGGGAGGACGAACACTCAGATATGCCCGATATAAAGTGAAATGCACTTGTCCAAACTGATATGCTAGGGAAATCAAGAGAAGAGGCATGAATATCCACTTCTCCAGGAAGACGGCTCTACTGGTTTCGTCTTCCTTGCAAAAGACCGGGTTCTCTGGCAGGAGGGAATTTTGCCCCATTGCACAGAATGGTGGAAAATTCATAAATGCGGGTCTGTGCAGGTCACAGTGGGTACTACAGGAGGAGACAGTGGGGTCCACCGGAGGGGATGGAACAGGAGCCAGGAATGCAATGCAGCCCCCCACCCCCATGGGGGTGGAGCCGGTGAGCACAGCAAGTGTCCTTCCCTTAGGGCAGCAGATAGAACATCTGTCTGCTTAGTGGAACCCGCCACCTTCAGAGACAGCATTTGCCAGGGCGACCAGAGACCAGAGTAACACGACCCTCAAGGTTATGAAATCCTGTCCCAATGTTAGGACTGCCCAGAAATTCACAAGCCGGGGACCCTTTCTTTCCTCCACAAAAACCCCAGAAAGCCTCTAAGACTCTGATTTAGCGGCATGATTTCTTCTCCCACAAGGATAGTTGAAAGAAACAGCCACTTGGGATTAATTGTCTTTTTTGGCAGCTTTTAAACCAGAGATGTTATGAATAAACTTTCCTCTTTAAACGAATATCCCCTTTTGAACTTCAGGGCCAATGAAGGTTATTTTGCCAGATAAGGAGTAAGATTTACTATGACGCTCATTTACTATGAGCATTCTGTGGTGTTCCTTCTTTGTCCTTAGCTTTCTGTGATGAGACGGGAAGGCTTGGAGAGGAATCCATTTTGTGCCCCTGTACCTTTTATCCTTCCTTGAGGGAGTCTCACCAGAGGTTTACCTCTGTTCCACCTCTCCATTCCAGGCTCATTGATTTCATTCCTCCACTGTTTTGTTTGCTTGCTTAATTTTGAGTCTACTTTAGGACAGTTTTGAAATTAGGAGAGCTATCTCTGTGTAACTCAACTGGGAAATCTGTCCCAGTTGAATCTGAAGTGTGTCCTCATGGGTGAAGGCTAGTGCCATGGCCCTTGGGCATTTTTGTCAACTTCATATTTACACACTGTCGGGTGACCACCCATCCCAAGGCACACAGCTTGACAAAGGCAGTCCAGGGGTGTAGTCAGGATTCCCGATTTGGAAAGTCCATGATGATGGGAATGAAAATAGTTTTGCCCTTAAAGGAAAGAGGACTCACAGATGAATTACCAATTCCTTCCATCTCTTAACCTGGCTTCTTCATAATGCCTAAAACTTCCCCTATCCCCCAGACCCAGGCACTCACCTCTCCTTCTTGTTGCCCTACTGGTCCTAGAGACTCACTCCCCTGAAATAATCTTGGAACATCCTCCTTACCCCCAAATTCTAAGATGGCCCAGACAGAGTGTCTCGTCTTCCTCCCCACATTCCCATCCTGCTTGCTCAGATGCCTGTCCTTTTCCAGACTCTCATGGCCCAGACTGCCCCACCAGCTGTTCTCCTGGCCCTTCTGGTCCCTGGGACTCCCTCTCACTCTGCCTCCACCCACAATTAACCCACAGGCCCTCACACAGCACTGCTTGTGATCCACACAGAGAGAGTTGTTTCAGAAGGGACTCCACTGTCCACCCACTGACACCTGTCACCAGCCCCTCCACCTGGCCCTGTTACCCATTGATTCTTCACAATGCTTACTGCCCTCTGAAGTGATTTCTTGCTTGCTTGCTAATTGTCTGTCTCTTCCATTGGAATTCAGGTGCCATTAGAAAAAAAAAATCAAGTCTCCCTTGTTCTTTTCTTGTATTTCTAGCACCTAGAGGAATGTATTACGAGAGTCTTAAGAGAATGAATGAATGAATGAATGAATGAAGTGAATATCTAAGAGAATAAATCCATAAGAGGATGAATGGATTGCTCACTTCAGCAAGGCTCTCAGCATTGTCCCTCTGGGCTCTTTGCACTAATATCCATTTCTTGATTTTTTATTTATCTTGTATAACAGCTTGATGCCTTTTGCTAGAAGATTCTTTTAACATCGCTTAACCTTCCCTGTTTCCAGCACAGAGCAAGGTCCAAACCACAGATCTTGCTCCTGAAGGACGTCTTCATTATCAGCATCCAGCATGGTCTCCCTGGAAGCAACCTCCATTCCAGGTTAGTATTTCTGTTTCCTGCTCCTAGAGCATTCTCCTGACATTCCCCCTCTGCTGATTCCTTCCTTCTATCTTCCAGTGGGAGAATTCCCACCTAGAGTAAGCAGTAGTCCTTGAAGGATCTGGAAGATTTGAGTTAAAATCCCGCCTCCTCTAATTTCTGCATTGCCTTATTTGTTTTTGTTTGTAAATGGAATGTTATTAAAAGAGACAGGTCAAGGGCAAGGCAACATGACAGCATCCTTGCCTACCTCTCTAGTGTCCACAGCCTATCCCAGGAGGCTTGTGTATTCGTCCCATCCCCCCAAAGGCAGCCCCAGCCCTCTGCCCTCATTCCTTTGGTGTGTTTCCATCAGAATCTGCTATCTGCATACTGTATGTGCACTGACATTTACCTGGCACTGTTCTCTGAGTCTCCGTATCTATATCATCCCCTGATCAACTAGATCCTGCCCTCCCACAGTGCAGGGGACTTGCTGTAGTTTTGTTTTCTCTTCAGCTTGCTCACTGGAAGGTACTCACGAGATGTTCAATGTTTTAATCGATTCATACATTTATTTGGTGTTCATGGAGTCCCTGCTATGTGGAAGGTAAGATGTTAAGCCCTGTAGTGGGGGCCACATGGACAGAAAAAGGTAGATTTGTTCTTAGGGCACTTATGTCCATGTTCAATCCACGGTGAAAACAGCATTATAGACAAGCACTGGGTGTTATACACAACAAATAAATCATTGAACATTATATCACAAACTAATGATGTACTGTAGGTTGGATCACTGAATTTAAATAAAAAACCCAGCATATATAATTACATTGATCCTCCCACATGCTGGAGAATATGGGGGAGGGCTGTTGTCACCATGGTGAACAAAATAGGCATAGTCTATATCGTATATACTAACATACTAGATCGTAAGACAGCAACACCAAAGAGAGCTCAACTCTAATTTTAAGGGCATTTAGAATAAGGAGAAAGGAGAATGATGAGGATGGGGATCCATAATGAGTAAGGAAGTGTTTCTTACTGAATTTCCACATTGAAAAAGGAAAAGATCAAAATTGTTTATTTTGAGATATCCTGGATTGGCAATTATCTGGTGAATTTTGTGGTTGAACACACATCAGTTGTGCTGAGAGCACTCTGCCATCTTCTCTTGGTCTCTGTAGACCTCTGTCAGGTCATCTCCATCTGCCCACCTTTGGGTGAGTATGCACTTACTGAATGAGAATCATATCCAGCACTCACTCCCCTAGAGTGTTAAGAAGGGCAGAAGACAAAGGAGGAAGCTCTTCATCCCTCCTCCCATTCTGCTTTGCAATTATTGTAACCAGAGATAATTCTCCTGAGAGGCTGGTGAGGTAGGTATCTCTGTTCCTAATTTTCCAATTAGGAATCTGAGACTCAAAGAGTGGAGGGTCTAGGCTGTACTACCTTGCCTCCAAGGAAAGATATAACCAGTAGGTACGGTGAAAACTGGAAATTCCCCAACAATGGGTAATGTAGCTGGCTGGGGCTGGGGAGAAGAGAGAAGAGGTGGTTCCTGAACCTTCCATCTGGTTCTCTCCACTCTGCTCCCTGTCAGAAGCAGCTGGACACCATGGAGGCTTTCCTTTTTTTCCTTTTTCAAAGAATGTCTGGCCCCTTCAAAAATCAGGAAGTTCTGGAAATCAGGCAACGAAACTTAATCTCATGATATTTTCTACCCAAACAGGCACTGAAAGTTCAAAGTTTCAAGATAAGCCTTCAACTTCTTGATGTTTATCTAACCCAAAAATTTACGCATTCTGAGGTTCATTGGATTCCAAAGCAGAGTCACACCATCTCCTTTTCATAGGAGTTTTTACCACCTGTGCTCCTGTGCATTAGGAGGAGTGGTGAGTACTCTATTTTTTTACACAGTTTTCCAGAAGTAAATATTATCCAGGAGTTACTTGGGGGGGAATAAAAAGTTAAAATCCAATCAGTAAAAGATTGACTTTTCAATAGAACATGGTGTCCTACATATCTGAACACCCACAGATACAGATCTCTCCCACACTCAGGCCTACATAGAAACAGGGGCCTCAACCAGTCACGCACTGTTTGTAGAAAGAGCTTACACATGCTTATACAGCACAGTGATTGATTCACAAAGATGTGTCCATTTCTGGAAAAGAAAAAGCAAAGCTGAAGCCAATTACCGATGATTAAAAGTGCCACCATCAATTTGTATAATGGCTCGTACTTTTCATAACAAGTTTACTCCCATTATCTCCCTAACCTTCCTGATATGCCCACTGATTGGCAAGAGGCCCATTACACAGCTGGAAACGTTGAGGCTCATCCTGTGGAGTGACTGCTAGCAGGACCTGTAAGAAGTGATGCACAGCAATTGTTAGAATCCAGGCTGTGGTTCCCTGTGAGGAGGTTGTGATCTGTATGTACTAACCCTGAAAGGAAGTTCTGGGAGCAGCAGTGGTGGAAATAGCCAAGTATGAGATCATGGCCAGCAAGCCAAGTGAGCCTGGTTTCATGAAAACAAGTAAACAAATAAATAAAAATCTTGAGATTTGGAGCTACAAACCTCTTCTATTCCTGCTCTGGCTTCTTACTATCTATGGGATCTTATGCATATCACTTAGCTCCTCTCAACCTGAGTTTTGGTACGTGTGAAATGGAGGGTTTTGTGGAGATTAAAAAATAATGTGTGCATGGTGGGCACAAAATACATGTTAGATTCCTCCTTTAGTCTTTTCCCTCTTGGATTTATCAGAACTAAATAATCACATTTCTGGAAGCTGTTACTACTGGTAAGCCAGCTGCTTCTCCTTTTTCATCCTAGATATTCCCCAGGATGCCCACACTTTGTGTTATCTCGTGTTCTCACTGATGAGAGATACAAGACTGAAAAGATGTAACTACTTTCTCTATGGGGCTCAGTGCTTACGTGTCGTTTTTCCATTCTTTCTCTCTCTCTCTCTCTCTCTCTTTCTCAGAAAAAAATCAATTTATCATCTATATAGAGATGCAAAAACTGTGGCCCATGGGCCACATTTGGCCAACTGCCTTTTTGTATTTCACTTATAAGCTAAGTATGGCTCTTACATTTATATGCAGTTTTCTATGGCTGCTTTCATGCTACAATCAGAAATCTGAGTAGCTGCCACAGAGATCCTATAGCTCAAACAGCCTAAACTCTTCTCCCCGGCCCACTGGAGAAAAAGAGCACAGATCCGTGATTTATATTCCATCCTAGATGACACCATGAAAACCCTTGATGCCCAGGATAGTGTCGCCATGTGGCATGAATTCTTCCTTCTGCTTACTCAAGTTTAGCTAGTTCCTTTTTTCTAGTTTCTAAAGTCAGAAACTTAGTTATTGAGCTGAGACATTCTGCTTTTCTCATATACATGTTAAAGATGTAAATCTCCCTGTAAGTGGTGTTTGAGCTGTATCCCATAAATTTTGATATCTGTGATTTCGTTTTCTTAAAATTAAAAATATTTAAAAATTTCCTTTGTGATTTTTTTTCACCCACAGGTTATTTAAAGTTGTGCTGCTTAATTTCCAAATGTTTGGGGTTTTCCCAGATTTCTTTCTGCTATGGATTCCATTTAATTCTATTGTGCTCAGAGAACATATTTTATGTGATTTCAATTATTAAATTTATTGAAATTGTTTTGTGGCCCAGAAAACAGTTTATCCTGGATAATATTTCATGAGTACTTGAAAATAATGTGTTCTCTGCACTCCGTGAGAGTGCAAATGTCAGTCAGAAGTGTCCTGTGTGTGTTAGTTGGGTTGAGTTGGTGGAGAATGCTGTTCAAATCTTGCGTATTTTTTGCTAATATGCTGATGTATTCTATCAATTATGGTAATAAGGTCATTGTAGTTTCAAACTATTATTGGAAAATGGAATATTTCTTCTTTCATTACTGTATGTTTTTGCTTTATGTGTTTTTTTTTTAAGATTTTATTTATTTATCTGATAGACAGAGATCACAAGTAGGCAGAGAGGCAGAGAGAGAGAGGAGGAAGCAGGCTGTCTGCAGAGCAGAGAGCCCGATGCGGGGCTCGATCCCACGACCCTGGGATCATGACCCGAGCCGAAGGCAGTGGCTTTAACCCGCTGAGCCACCCAGGCGCCCCTGCTTTATGTGTTTTTAGCTCTCTTATTAAGTGCATATACATTTATAATTGTTATACCTTCTTGACATATTAACCCTTTTGTTACTATGAAACATCTCTCCTTGTCTTTAACACCATTTTTTTTCTTGCAGTTTATTTTATTTGCTCTTTGTAAAGTCATCTTATCATTTTCATGGTTATTGTTGGCATGTTATATTTTCTCTCATCCTTTTGATTTCCCATATGTGTCTTTGAATCTAATGTGTATTTTCTGTAGACGGCAGATATTTGGGTCTTGTTTTTTTAAAAATCTAGCCAGACAATACATCTTTTGACTAGGGCGTTTTGTCCATTCACATTTGATATAATCATTCATAAGGATGGATTTATGACTTCCAGTTTTGAAGATCTGTTCTCTACCTGTCTCATGTCTTTGTTGTTCTATTTCTCATCTACTGCCTTCTTTTGTGATATGCACCACAAAAGAAAAAATCTATATCTATATCTATATCTATCTCCACTTTATCAATGTTGGAGTGTTGGAGAGGTGGGGAGGAGAGACCTGGAAGAATACATGGGGCCAAGTGACTAGGTGAGCACTGGGCAGGTGTTGAGGCCTGGTCACTACGTCACTACTACTGGTCAGAAAAGACAGAGTTGCCACTGAATACACAAGGGATGGACAGCTACCAGTAATCCAGAAGCAGGTGCCACTCCACCAGCACATACAGGGAGAGTTGGTCATTGACCAGGCTTTGCCATTACATCAGAAGTTCCAGGTCCTCTGGCCTCATAGTCTTGCAGCCAGCATGCATAGCAAACACATCTAGGTCATCACAAAGACACTGGAAATACTTGTCCAGGCACTTTTCCACCATCTCAAGAGCTTTATTGCCCATGGGCATCTTAGTGAAGAAGGTAAAGTTTCACATAGTGCCTCAGTCCAGTCTTGTGGGGATATTGATGGGGCCTGAGGCCAGGGGTTTGTGCCCTGAGAGGAAGCCTGGTTGATAGAGTCTCCAGAGGCTCTGAAGGTAGAACTGTAGTACTAGGCAGTGGGGCTGGCTCAAGAAACTGAAGTCATCTGACCTGAAGAAATTCAGTAGTGCTTGAGGCCACCTCTGGACTTGTGATCCTACCAGAGATTAACTCATCCCCTGAGGATCCTTCTTGCTCCTTGGCCCCCAGGATATTTCTCTTCTTTCATTTCTGTATGTCCCTTTGGCTTTTCTGTCCTGACAGATTCTTGTGTTCTTATTGTATCCTTCACTTTGCTTCCACTCAAAATTTCCTCCATTAGATAAATATTCCCTTTTTAAAGTTTATTTATTTATAATCTCTGTACCCAATGTAGAGCTTGAACCATGACCCTGAGATCAAGAGTCAAATGCTTGGGGCTCCTGGGTGGCTCAGTGGGTTAAAGCCTCTGCCTTCGGCTCAGGTCATCATCCCAGGGTCCTGGGATCAAGCCCCATGTCGGGCTCTCTGGTCCAGAAAGAGCCTGCTTCCTCCTCTCTCTCCCCGCCTGCCTCTCTGACTACTTGTGATCTCTGTCAGTCTAAATAAATAAAATCTTTAAAAAAAAAAAGAGAGTCAAATGCTCTACTGACTGAGTGAGCCAGGAGCCCCGAGATAAATATTTTTAATATATTATTTTAACTTCTCTGTCTCTTACTACATTTTAAAATGTTATTTTCTTAGTGATTATACTAGGAATTACAATATACACATCTCCTTTTACTCATTCCTTCTTTTACACTATCTAATGTCTATTAGAGAAGTTAAGAAAAGTAATGAGAAAAGTATGTTTATAGAGTGTTTTATATTTATCCACATATTTATTATTTTCAGTGCTCATTATTCTGCCCCATTAGAGTTACTTTCTGGTACTACTTCCTTTTGGCTGGAAAGATTTTTAAGCTGTTCTTGTAAGGCAAATCTGTTACCAACACATTCTTGCAGTCTTCCTTTAGCTGAGAATGTTTTTACTTTTTTAAAAAAAATTTTTAATTTTTTTAGAGATAGTTTTAATGGGTGTGTAATTCTTGGTTTGACAGTTTTCTTTTAGCCCTTTGAATATTTCCTTTCATTGCTTTCTGACCTATGTTATTTCTAATGAGAAGATAGCTTTGTTTATTTTTCTCTCATACATGAGTCCTTTTTCTCTTGATGTTTTTAAAATTCTCTTCATATTTGTTTTTTAAAAATTAATGTGTCTATGTGTGTATCTCTTAATGTTTGTTCAACTTGGAATTTATTGAATTACTTGGGTCTGTATATAAATACTTTTAATCAAATTTGTGGAGTTTTTAGCCACTATTCTTCAAATAATTTTAATGTTCTTTTTTCCTCTCTCTTATTTGCCTAGGACTTTAATTACCTTTCTATGGATATACTTGATATTGTATTATAGGTCTCTGAGAGTTTGTTCACTCTTTAATCCTTTATCTTGGTTATATTGAATAATTTCTATTGCTCTGTTTTGAAGATTATGGAATCTTTTTTCTGCCATTTTAATTTGTTCTTTAACCCTTTAGGGAAAATTTTCATTTCTGCTATTATTATCTTTTCAACTCCAGAATTTCCATTAGGTGTTTTTTTTTTTAATTAAATACTTATATTTGTTTATGGAGATTCTTTCTTTGTTGAGTCTATTTGTTGGGTTGCATGCATATTTCTACCAATATTTTGAAGACAGGGCTTATTGACTCTTGCACCCAATTAAACCTACACAACTCAAAATTGGTTATATCAGTAAAGAATAAGTCTCATACTGTTGAAAACTGGATCAATGGTGTGGAGTAGAAAGGAGAAACTTTACTAGCTCTCTAAAGAGAGGGGCAAGGAGATGAAAAAGTGGAGAGAAAATGGTAATTCTGGAGGATAGAGACAAAAAGCTGACCATGTATTATAGGTGTTCTAGGGGAAGAAAACAAAGGAATAGAACAAAAGTAATATACAAAGTCAAAACTGATGAAAATTTCCCTGAACTAATATAAGAGTACACTGATATCCAGGCACCTTAATGAACAGAAATCTACCTGACCTACCTACCTTGGCAAGATGTTTGAATTACAGAGATAATGGTAGCAACAAAAACTCCTGTAAATATCAAGGGGGAAAAAAAAGAAATTTATTACCCACTAATGTTTAATATGCATCACTATTTTATAGCTTTTTCCATAACAGTATTATGAGTCAAAAAAGCAGAAGCAGCATCTATAGAATTCTAGTGCAAAAGATATGACTTGAGAATGTGATGTGCCACTAACTTTTTTATTCATATATGGAGCTCATAAAAGATGTTTCCAAGGATTCAAAAAGTATTCAAAGAAAATGTACTACTTTCATAATCTTCTTTTAACAATGACTTAAAATTTATGTTAGTGAACTAAGAAATGAATTAAAATTAATCGATCAAGGGACGCCTGGGTGGCTCAGTTGGTTGAGCGGCTGCCTTCGGCTCGGGTCATGATCCCAGCGTCCTGGGATCGAGTCCCGCATGGGGCTCCTTGCTCGGCAGGGAGCCTGCTTCTCCCTCTGCCTCTGCCTGCCTCTCTGTCTGCCTGTGCTCTCTCTCTCTCTAACTAATAAATAAATAAAATCTTTAAAAAAAAAATAATCGATCAAGAATAGGAAAGTTAAGATATCAAAACAAAACAAAACAAAAAACCAGCAAGACAAAACAAAACAGAAGATATCAAAGGACCAGAGGTGAAAAGTAAATTTAATTTCTATAAAATTGGTTAAATTGGGGGGGACACAGTGGCCTGGGTGATGCTTAATCAAGAGTCAGTTGAGCATCCAACTCTTGATTTCAGCTCAGGTTATAATCTCATTGTTGTGAGATCAAGCACTGCATTGAGCTCCGTGCTCAGCATGAGTCTTCTTGGGATTTTCTCTCTCTGTCACCCTCTGCTACTCTCCAACGCACCCTCCTACAAAACACATACACACACTCTGTCTCTCAGAAATAAATAAATATTGTTTAAATTTGAATTCAAACATTAATGTTATTTATGAAATAGAAAATAGGACAATTTAATAACAATCATCTAAGGGACAAACATTATTGCAAGGATAGCACAGTTTTTATCTTGTGCATCACTTTTGGTCTCTTTCTATGGCTTCCTATAAAACATGATTGTAAAGAATTCTGAGGCTACATCTTGAATAAAAAGGTAAAGGCTCTGTGATTGATCAGTGGTATTTCCTGTGATTTATCTATAACAACAGAGTATGAAGTCTTATGTGTCACAATCATGACACCATTGCATTTCTATAGCCTGGAAAGAGTTAAAGTCAACATAATTAATAATCTAGACTAATCCTAGTATTGAGTATTTGTAAAGAGTTAAAATACAAAGCAAAAGAATGAACATGCAAAGATTTTATATATATATATATATATATATAATCTCAGATAGAAACTGTAATATATCACAGCTTTGCAAGATGGGGATTTCATTTGCTAATGGTTATAACCAGGAGCATAAATCATGCTAGTGAAAAGGTCTGTTGAAACATTTCTTGAATAGTGTCCACAGAATACATGTTCCATGAGATATTAATCTTTATTGGTATGTTAAAAATATAAGTTTTCCAGAACACATAACTGGAAATGTTACACATTAAATCAACATAATGGATATTGACAGTACATATTGGAGTATTAATGTCTTTAGGAAATTCTGCACTGCAAATCTATAATAATGCTTAACCAAACTTACCAAATATAAAATGGATAATAGGCTTGGATACCAGCAGCAATAGTCAAAATAATTAAGAATAAAATTCTATCCTAAGAATAAAAGGTGAATAAATAAAGTATCCATTAATAATCCTGAGGAAATATGCAGAACATATGAGAGAAACTTTATTAAGAGGTAGAGCAGAAAAATTTAGTAATGAGTTATGCTGTATTTCTGAATGAAAAAACTAAAAATCATAAAGACATCAGTTCTTGATAAATCTCAGCCTAAAACACTATAAAATTATTCTAGTAAACAAATAATATTACCAAGGTTTATGAGAATGCATTAAGAGGTGAAGCTAGCTACAAAATTTATCAATTTTTTTGGGCACCTGGCTGGGTCAGTCAGTTAGGCATCTGACTCTTGATTTCAGTTCAGGTCATGATATCAGGATTGTGAGATTGAGTCCTGCATCAGGCTTCACACTGGGTGAGGAGCCTGCTTAAGATTTCCTCTCTCGGGGCGCCTGGGTGGCTCAGTGGGTTAAGCCTTTGCCTTTGGCTCATGATCTCAGGGTCCTGAAATCGAGCCCCACATTGGGCTCTCAGTGGGGAGCCTGCTTCCTCATCTCTCTCTGCCTGCCTCTCTGCCTACTTGTGATTTCTGCCTGTCAAATAAATAAATAAAATTTTAAAAAAATTTCCTCTCTCTCCCTCTGCCCCTCCCTACCACTCATGTATTCTCTCTCCCTCTCTCTCTCTAAAAAAAAAGCAGAGTTTGTGCAAAAGTAATACTATTACTATCAGCTATTAAAATACTCAAATGCAAACTGCCTCTATTAGTTTTTATATACAATGTCTAGCATGAAATATGAAGCTACCAGGAATTATCAGTAATTGAAGTCAAGATCACGTGACCAAGAATAGTAGGGATAACACAGAATGGAATCAAAATCATAGGGAAATCCAAGAACTAGGGTTATCAAACACTAGTTTTAATTTAATTGTACAACCTAATGCAGTCAAGGAAATAAATGACCAGAAGAAAAACAACAGAGAGAACAGAAAATAGGGAATGAAATGAAAATTTTTAAAATGTAAAATAATTTATTTCAGTATTATTTTATTTTATTTATTTTATATTTATTTATTTTTATTTATTTTTTTATTTAAGCTTTTTTTTTCTTTAAACATATAATGTAACCCCACCACCCTCTCCCAACACCCCTCCCCCCCTCAGTT
>RCUC01169703.1:0-59783 GCA_003697995.1 Taxidea taxus jeffersonii
TTTTTTTTTGTTTTTAAGATTTTCTTTCTTTATTTGATAGATAGCACTAGTAGGCAGAGAAGCAGACACAGGGACAGGGAAAGGCAGGCTCTCCACTGAGCAGGGAGTCTGACTCGGGGCTCAATCCCAGGACTCTGGGATCATGACCTGAGCTGAAGGCAGCCACTGAGCCACCCAGGCGCCCCTTGTAATAGCTTTTGACCTGGGTGTTCTCAGCTTCTCTTATATACAGAGCTCCGTGTCAGCCTGCTGAGCACACCCCACCCAGGCAGTCATCACACCCGGGTCTACAGGAGTCTTTCCTCTAACAGCTGGGTCCTTCGCCTCCCCACAGGCTGGGAGCACCGCCTGGGAGACAACAGGGACTGCTTGTAAAAGCAGCGAAGGACATTGAGGCTGCCCCCCAGAGGGGATGATTAAATGAGAGAGTGAATGTAAAGACGTAACAGAAAACATGCGTATACGTAACAATTACTCTATAGGAGCTGTTTCCCATTTGAGGCAAAATGAAAAACATTTGTTGAATGAATGGATGGGCTTCCTCGGGAGCAGCAGGAGGTAGGCTCACAGGGGAGCGGGCCACCATCTCTCCAGTTCTTCTCTCTTTGTCATGGCCCTGAGGGCATGGGGGCAGGGCACCAGTCTGTGAGGCTCCCATCCAGGACAGGAGAGGGTATAATGACGGGTGTCCTGTCCTCGCGGGAGTTGGAACCCAGGGAAGGCACTTTTTTCCTTTAGGCTAGCTCTCAATCTCTTCACCTTCAAAACGGCAGTGCCTGTCCTCATCCTTGGGGTCAGTGTTTCAGAAGCTGTCATAGAACACTTGCCCCAGATGATTCAAAATCCAGATCTTCTGACCCTGCTTCTGCTCCTAAGAATCCCACTCTGGAGGGCAGGGCCTGCAGTCAGCATCTGTAACAAGGATCCTGACACAATCAGGATCAGGAGGCCTTTGAGGCCTCTTGAGTGCATGTTGGAACCACGGAGGGAGCTTTCAGTAAATGCTTGCCCAGCTGTGTGCTGTGATTCAATGGGTCTAGGGCAGGGCTTCCATCTGGGTCTTTTGTAGAAGGTGTTGCACACAGACATCGTCTTTATAGTGCCATCATACAAATCAGAGAGAAGTGCCGCTCTGGTGGTCCCCAGCCTGTCAGCCTGGTGCAGGACTTGGGGAGAGCAGCCTGGGCTGGGGTTCAGCCCCTATCCCCCTCAGCCAAGTCTCTTGTGCAGTAAACAGCCCACACAGTTGTGCATGGGGTCTCTGGCCCCACCTGGCTCCAGTGCACACTCCAGTTAGAAATCAGTGAGCGGTGTTGGTTGGTAATGACCTCTGAAGGGCTTTAAGTAAAATCGAACCAAGGAGTGTGTTAAGATTCACCTGGAGTAGCTTGTAGAACAGACTAGGGATCTGTGGAGAGCAGGGCATCTGCTAAGGGGATGTTTTGTGCCGACCTGGACAGGAGGAGGTTAGACCTGGAGTGTTGTGGCATCGAGGAAAGAAAAAGGAGGGAGGGAGGGAGGGATCTTCTAAAAGAAAATGCCTATTCTTTAAGGAGAGTCCTGAATGTGTCCAAAGGTAGCTAAGCTGATGTACCAACCCCAGGGGAAGAAATGAGGAGGCGGCAGCCCCCAGAGACAGGCCTCCATGAGGCCCCAGCGTGCTACCTGGAGACATGGTACTCAGGGAGAGGTCCTCTCTGAGGCCTGTCTCTTTGTCCATGGCCAAAGCAAGTTCATCAGTTGCTGCCTTTGCCCCAGGTCAACAGTTCCCCACCCCAACTGTTTGTGGAGAGGGGAGAGGACAGGGGACTACTGTCCATGTCCTTTTGTATCCCCTCCACCCACCTTGGAAACCACCAGTTCCTCTGCAGGTGAGGCTTCCTGTGTCTCTCTGCCCAGGGCTTTCTTGGCTGCAGGTGTGACCTGCAGTCAAGCAATGAGGGGCTGGAAGCCCAGGGCTGTCGGTGTTTCTTGAACAACTCAACCAAGGACAGGGGGATATGGAAAGATATCGGCCCTTTCTCACCCACTGGTGGCACGCCTACCCCCTCCTTCATGGAGTGCCCTGAGGTCACCTCCTTGTCCCAGAGTCTGCTTTCAGGGGAACCTAGATAAAGGACATGTGAAGGGACAGATCCCCAACTACAGAAAAGTGTGTCCTCACACAGACAGTAGCCCTCAAATAGCATTGGCCATGTACCTCTTTTCCTGGGGGGCAGAGAGCATAAGGAAGGCAGTCTCCATGGGTTGACATCTTGTTTCCCAAGCAGATGGGCTCAGTGTTGTAAAGCAGTGCTTCTCAAACGGTCATGATCACAGAGGCGACCTGGGCGTCTTGTTCAAAATACAGACTCTAATTCAGCAGGTTTGGGATGGAACCTGAGAATCTGCATTTCTAGCTTTCTCCCAAGTGAGGCTGGCGCTGTAGGTCAGAGGACTACCCTCTGAATAGCAAGGCCCTTAGCAACAAAACCCTTTGAAAATGAGTTTTGAGTGGGCAGGAGTGCAAGCGGGTTTGTAGGCAAGGTACAGGTCTTCACTGTGAGTACATTTCTAATCGAGGTTCCCGGCTAGGATTTTAATAAGTACTCCTCAAACACTTGACTCCTACAAAACCTTTTCATCCAAACACCACTCATAAATTGTTTTTATGCCATGATGTTAAATTCTTTCCTGTCCTTTCGGGAGAGCTCTCCACCTTGTTGATTTTCCAGTCAGCCTGTAGGGAAAAGGAAAAGAGCACTAGAAAATCAAAATAATTTGATTTGTGAGATAGAATGCAACATTGAATTCCTAGCTGGTTGATCAAGAATTGGCAAGCTCTGGGAAATATATATATATATATATATATATATATATATATATATATATATATAATCTAAGAATAAAAACCATGTTTAAAAAGATTTAAGAATAAGACATTGCCTCTATTTAACAGGAGGACTGACTTCCTGGGTGAAAATCAAAGAATTTCTTCTTCAGCCTTAGAAGACACTTAGAAGGGAAGGTCTCCTCACTTTGGGCTTCCCAGTGAGAGCTGGTTCATTTCTTTTTGGTGGTTTGTTTATACGCTCAAGTTCGGATCCCTGTGGTCCCGAAGGGAGCAATCACCAGCACTGGGGGAGGTGACTTTATTTGTCTGCCCTTTGGGAAAATAAAGAGATTAGCTCTAAACAGGGTTGATGTAATGCGCAAAGAAGGGAATGTTACAGGAATGAGTTTATTCAGCTCATATCTAATTCATACTGGCTTTTAAAATATAATCTTTTTACTCCATTTATAGCTTTCAGAGCACTTTTTTCTAAGGGCCACAAGGACTGTTGGGAAGAAGACTAGCCCGGCTCCACTTTGCTCAGAGAGCTGTTCCTTCTGTGACAGTTGTCCTCCCCCTGCCTGCCCGTAATCTGTTCAGAGCAGCCTAAAGGGCGCTCACCAAATTCTGATACTCCCTGTCACAGGGGAATTTTGCTCTAACAGTTCTGTGGTTCATCTGTCTCAAACATTTGTCCTGACTATAGTTCTTGCTTGCTTCACTTTTTTCAGCATGGAAAGAACAAATGCAGCTTATTCTGGGCCTTGGCTTCCAAATGGGGTTTTGACAAAATTTAAGAAAGGAACTTGCTTATAGCGCCTTCTTTGCTTGATTCCTCCAAATCCCCGTGTGTGGGGGTGATCATCTCTGGTTCCCTCAGACTGCTCAGGTGCCAGCTCCTATCTGACAGGAGGTCTGTAACCACTGGCCCAGCCTTGCCAGGCCATCAGCTGTATTGGGCATCTGTATTAAAGTCCCCATATGTTCCAGGTTCCTTAAAGGCTACTCTCGGTTCATTGAGCAATGTTCCCCACCTTTCCCCACCATGGCTTAGTTTCCATGGATTCTTTGGTGGGGAGAGGGAAAGGGGGATCCTGTCTGCTCCCTGTTTGGTACCCCCCCCCCAAGCCCCATTGCCAGCTAAGAACCCCTGGGCAGGTGATACAATTACTTTGTGTTCTAGTTTCCTCCTTGGAAAATGGCATTAAAAGGGAAGCTACCACCCAGAGGAGCTACCTGGTGCATAGTGAGCCATTACCGAGTAGGGACCATCTGTGTATTCCGTCCTTATAGCCATCAGCACTAACTGAAGTCCTAGAATGCAGGTGTTATGACATCATTTGACAGGTAAGGAAATGGAACCTTAAGGAAAGGATGGTTAATTGGTCTGATGACACATAGCTGTTGCAGACCTGAGCCAGTAATTAAAGCTGGGACACTAACTTGTGCACTTTCTATGCTGTAAGCCCATGTGGTTTTCTTCTTGGGCAGGAGTTTCATGGACCCTGTCCCAAAGGATTCCCCTCCAGGAATAGGACTGTTTTTTCTGGTGAGGCTCAGGCTGACTCGTGGTCAAGTGGGGCCAATAAAGTCTTTCCTGGGAATGAAATATCTTTCTGTTAACTCACTGGGCCAACTTATTGGGGACCCCTGCTCACCCAGTTGATTAGAGAATTGGGATAAAGTGCTTCCAAAATTTACTCGAATTCTGTATTCACCACGTTAACATGGAGGCTTCTCTTACCAGCTCATAAGGGTCACACCTCTAGTGCTAGATGAAGGAAGAGGGTCTTAGATGAACACTACATTGCCAGACATGGGGACATGCGTGTCCTCAGTTTAACAAACCCATGAGGAAACTAGAAAATGAGAAGTCACATTTTAAACTTTCGCTGGCGTTGAGCCCTTGCCAGACTTTGCAGATTTGGGGCTCCCAAAGAGCACAGTGTTGGTGGTCAAATGAAGCACACTCCAGAATGAAAGCAAATGCTGTGTGATTGGGAGGAAGGAGTCCAAAGGTCAAGGGGGCTCCCTAACTTCATTATCTGAGTCTTCTTGCCAACCGCTGCATGTTAAGAACAGGGCTGGGGCTTGGCTCCCCTACACTCCCGGGCCTGGGAGAGCTGAGGTATGTCTGGAAAAGAGGGGGACTTTGCCAAGGCAAGCATCTCCCGTGCCAGGCAGACCAGCAAATAGCTTCTTCTCCCAGTCCCTTCATCCGAATCCTCAACCAGCCAAGGCCCATTCATTTAATAAGTACAAACTGAGGAGCTACTAAGTGCCAGGCTCAGTGCCAGGCACTGAGGATACAGAGGTGAACTTGCCTAAATTAGGCATGCTTTTCATCACATGTTCTAGAAAACATTCATTGATGTTTTCCTAATCCCAAGAGTAATGTGTATTGGCTAAAAAAATTATTTTCATTTAAATTGAACCAGTCTCCAGGGAGAAGCCCTGATAGCATTTTATGGTATTGGAGTGCCTTGTTAGCCAAGGAAAAGCAGGACTGGGAAAAAGGCCAGTTCTGTGAATCTTCTTAGAGTATGATCCAAAATTTCATAGTAAAAAGAAAATTTTTTTTAAGATTTGATTGGGACTTTACTTGAACAATGAAACTAAAAATAATGGAAAGAAGGTTACATTATTCTACATTTAACAGCTCTTGTAGCATTGGAATTATAATGTCAAGGGTATCTTAGACCCAAGGCAAAAGCTTATTTGCTTTATTAGCATCTTTATTATTTTTTTTTAAGATTTTATTTATTTGTCAGAGAGAGTACAAGCAGGCAGAGCTGCAGGCAGAGGGAGAGGGAGAAGCAGGCTCCCCTCTGAGCAGGGAGCCCAATGCCAGGCTCCATCCCAGGGCCCTGGGATCCTGACCTGAGCCAAAAGTAGATAATCAACTAAGCCATTCAGGCGCCCACAAGAGGTCATTTTTATAATGGCATACTTTTCCAAGGGCTTCTCTTGATCTTTTTTATTTAAATCCTTATCTTTGGAAGCATCTTAAAGTGTTATCATCCAGGGGTGTTTATCAGTTAACTGATCTAACTCAGCTAGATCCAGATTTATCAGTTGCATTCTGTGGTTTGAACAGTTTTCCATCATCACTTTCACTGAGTTCATGAAAGTCTGCTGCTTTTGCAGCAAGGACTCAGTTTCCCTCTGTAGTAGATTTGTACCATATTGGAATTGGATAATCAGATGTCTGCACTGTCTGGTGATCAGGGACAATTGTTGTTCCCTAGTCCGTGTTCCCAGTCAGCTGAGAGTCGATCAGCATGTCTTGCAACAATGATAAAGTTGTGTTCTCTAACCTAAAGTCAGGATAAGCAACGAGTGGTACATGGAAAAGGCAGAGCCAAGGAGATGCTTGATGTTGGGAACCTCTCCCACATACTTCCCAGTGGGCACCACATGTCTGGCAGAAGTAATAAGCAACCCACAATAGATCACAATTTTGAAGCCTCACTGGGTCTCTCTGTGCCTACAAGCTTGCCTGCCTGGCTCCTGCCAAGGGTGTGAATGTCTCCATAATGAGCCTGGTTTTTAGTTATGCCCTGGACTTGATGTGAAGCTAGAACAAAGAGGATGTTGATGCTGCTTGGGGTAAATTGCTCCCCCGATGGGCACGGTTACCCAGACTTCATAAACTACAGTTAGATGAGCTTTCTCTCATTTAGTAGAAATTTAAAAATTTGTATCGGCATATGCATGTTCCCCTTTCATTGTCTTTCCTCACCTGGGAGCAAATGCCCCATCCTTCCCAGTGGCTCCCAGCACCTGGAGCCTCAGCTATAAAGAGCGCTATGTGAGGTCAGGTTCACCAGAAGCAGAACCTAGGTGGGGATTTCTGTGCAAGCAGTTTATTAGAGAAATGATCTGGAAAAAAGTGGAGTGAAGGGAGCAGAAGGGGGCAAAGGAAGGAACCCGAGAGTTGTCCTGTCAGCTGGAGGCTGCTTTAGCCTCATCCCACGGGGGCTCTGGAACCTAAGCCACACAGCAGAGCCCATCTCACCTGGAGGTAAAGGGATGTCAATCCGAGGCTGCAGAATGCTTGTGGGGGAGGGCGTTGTAAACCCCCATCCCCCAGGCAAAGAGGCTTCCATTCAGCTGGGGGCTGTTGAACCCAAGTAGTAAAGAGGTTCTTTACAAGCACAGAACCATCCACTCATAGTTTTTGCTCCTCTCACAGCTGTCGTAGGAGAGCGGAGTATAGAAATAAATAACCCTAGGAGGGCCGTGTTGGTGGTGACAGGCGGCAGAAGAGTGATGTATGAGCTCCTTTCCGATAGCACCACCAGGAGCGTGTGAGTCATGAACGTCCACCCAGTGCTCTTAAGCCTGGAGAGGTCTCTGGTTTTTGCTCTCTCTGCCTTCCCCCACCAAGGTCCAACCAGAATTCTGCAATCTCTAGTAGTCTGAGTAGGGTGGCAGAGAGACTTAAAGCAATAAATCCTGGCTTGCACATTATTTTCTAGCATTTTTGGAATTAACCAAAAGAATGGACTTGAGCAGCTCTGGAATAATCAACTGCAGGCTGAAGCCAAAGCCAAGCACACTGAGGGCCTCTCAGGCTCCAGAGCAACATTTTGAAGTTGCGGTTATTCCTTCACACCCACACAAAACCTACAAAAAGTCTTCAAGGCAATAAATCTGGACTTCACAAACAGGTAGACCTTTGATTTGAATGGAAAACTTGTCTTCTGGTTTGCAAGGGATTTCCAGTGAGGCGTGGAACTTCGTGAAGGCAATTTAGAACTGGGTTGAGGACTCATGTAATTTATATATATGCTGGGACGCTCTTGAGAGTAATTGAACCCCATGATGGATGTGAACAGGAACCATGCCGGGGACACTGAGAGCCAATGTCACCGAGGACACTGAGAGCCAATGTCACCTAGGCTTGGGCTCGATGCCTCTGATGCCCACAGGATGATTAGCTAGGATTTAAAGGAGCTTCTCCTTGGGCCAGTTGTAGACATTGCTTCTGCAAGGAGAAATAGGAAGAAGGAGATGGGAACAAATCCCACACAAATGAATCATTAGGACCAGTCTTTGGAACATGCAGGTCCTGAGACAGCATTTGAGAACTTATCCTCTGATTTCCTTATTGAAATTGCAGAAGTATATCCTCTAGGTTCCAAGAGCAGCCTCCCACTTCTATATAAATGTGTCTGTCTGGTGGGAGGTCTCTTCTTTCTAAGCTATGAGCTCTTCAAGGACAGGAACTAACATCTTTCAGACCTGTGTCCTTCTCGCTGATGATGGTAGGTGATATGCTGACTCGGTCTCCCTGTAGAAGCTCAGGGTCCATTCTGAATCCTGTCCTGCTTCCACACTATGTGTGTGAACTTGGCATCCATGAGGATTTGGGGCAAAGGTGCATGAAGTAACCCTTGGAAGGAGGACTGAGGAAGAGTGTTCCTGCTAGTGGAAACAACTTACAAAGAGGTACAGAAATGAAGCCAGGTAAAGGGTGTTTGTAGACTGGAAACAATAGAGAAGAGAATGTAGATGCTCTTTCCCTTTAGAAAATTAGAGTTGTGGAATGGAGAGGGAGACAGGCTTTAGAGTCCACCAGGAATGACCTTGGGGGAGGCACACAACCTTATCGAACTTTGGCATCCTGGCTTCTAGACTCAGCAAGTGCTAGGTCTGTGGCTTCTCCTTCTCCAAAATTTGCAACATACTGTCTCCCCTTGGAAGTCTTGATTTGGCTTCAATAACTTGGAACCTGTGGGTTAAGAAGAGCCTTCTGTCCTCCTTTGACCTTGGTTGTAGATCATATGTTCAGGTTGGAAGACAGCAGTTCCCCATGACCCCCATCCTGGTTTCTTTTGCCACTGTGTATAGAGTCCAGCCTTGATGGGCTACACTAGGAGACCTCTCCTTGCCCCTGTACCTGGGCAAGGGGTACCAGCTCAGCCCTTACCACCCCAGGCTGCAGAAAAAAAATCCCTGTATTTTCCTTCATGTGATTTTCTTAGAGTTTATCTTTCCTAAACTAACAAGGTCTTGAAAGGCAGGATTAGAATGTGGACTTAGGAGAAATTGTCCAGGAAGATGGCGGGGTCGGCTTTGACCCAAAACTTTGGAGGCATCCAGCTCACATGCAGCCTGGCCCAATTCACCAGGAGAGCACCAGGGTTCAGAGCCGAAACATTAGTTAAGAATGTTCTGGATGCCTGCCTTCCCACCAACCCCATGGGAAGGGTGGGCTGTCAGAGGAAGACTGAGGACCTGTCCTGGTCGCAGGCTTCCCTCCCACCCGAGCCAGCAGCAATGTTGCCTGGGAACCTCCCCAAAGAAGGACCTCGTCTGCTCAAGTCTCAGTTTGCCTCATAAAGGCCACTTACACACATTGGTCTCCACGCCACCAGCCCATCCATTGGTGCTTTTTCTCTTTCAGGAGGAAATGGGCATTTCCTGTGAGCTGCTTGAATCAGACTTCCTCAAATGCAGCGTGGGATTTCCTTTCATGAGGTCAAAATCAAAGGTAAGGGGAAGAGACGAGGCTCTTACTTCACAGCAGGGCCCCAGCCCTTCCCACCAGACACCTGCCCTGTCAGCTGTACCCCACCCCCCAGGCTTCCTCTATCCCCCGCCCATCCCCACCCTCACCCCTGCCTCTGCAATGGCACTGCCCAGCTCCTGTGGGGGTGGGGCTGGGGTTTTGATCTTCTCCTCCACGGGAGCCTCCCCCACATGCTCTTCCTCTCTGATCTACATTACATACCCCAAATGTGAGAGACACACCATGACCTTGGTACCTCAGCAAGCACCATCTGGTTGGCCTTTCTAAAAATCTTTCTCTGGGACATTCCGTGCCACTGTGAGCGTGACAACATAGAAGAAATATGGTCTGGGCTAGTGACCTACAGTTCTGATTGTCACTCCCCTGGATACTCACAATTTTCTGAAGAGACCTCTTAAAATTCTTAAAACATAAATAATGGTAATAATGGTATTGCACTTCTTTTTTTTTTCCTCAAGTAAAAGAAGTTAGACTCACTTTGGTATTTATATGGAGCCAAATTTTCTAAGCTCAAATAATAATATGGTCCAGCGTACTCAAACATTCATGGAACATTCTGGTATGTGCCAGTATTATAAGGATATGCAAAGATACATAGAAGTTGTGATTGTTGGAAGCAAAACGTGAATCTAAAAGATCGGGTCTGCCTTTGAAATGAAAGCTATTTTTCTTGCTATTATTTGAAGGAAATTTCATATTCCTTTGTCTAACTTTTTCCCCCTAAAAAAAAAAAAAAGTTTAATCCTCCTCTCCTGCCTATGTCACAGAATCAACTTGTTTTAATCTCCAAGGCATTTTGGTCCCAGTACCTTGTGACTGTTTTGTAAGCCAGTTGTGAGAATGTTCAAGGGAGAAAGAAGATTTGCTGATTTTCTAGCAAATCACTCGAACCCCTCAGCCCCATTGAAGATGCCCGCTCCAAATGACAATGGCTCTTACATCTGTGATTCCAAAACCTTGTAGGACCCTGCAGTGTCCCTGAACATTATTCCCTGTAGAAACATTACGTGGCATTTCTGTTACATGTGTTTAAATGAAATCTTTTCAGCAACCGAAAATTGACTTAATGAAAAACGTTAACAGTTGCCATTTCATTGGTAAAATCCAGCCAACATCCCAAATCAAACCTAAGGTGGGGCATGCTAGTTTTAGCTTAAAGGTTATTTTAAAAGGAAAACTTTATCACTTTGATGTATGGATCCAGGATCACTTACCATAAAGGGAGGGTAGTCATAAAAACGAGTACAGGGAAAACAAAGCCATGTTGAATTCTAGAGCATTAAATTTTGTCAAAATTCATTAACTCTCAAAATAGTCATAGAACCGACTGAAGTAGGAACATTGGAAGGTTGGATTTTTTCCCAGCTCAGTAATGCCACTACCTTCCTCTCACATACAGAGGCTCAGACTGGAGCGACACACAAAAGGAGGCCTAGGAGGCCTAGGGGTAAGTCCCTGGAGAGAGCCCAACGAGTGACCCAGCAGGGCCAGGGACCAAGCCTGTCCAACCCTGGCTTGCCCTCCCCTGTGCCTCGGCCCTTGGGGCTCGGTCAGACTGCAGCCCACCTGCTAAGCCTCATGACTGCTCCGTCAGCTTACTCTGGTGGCCATCTGTCTCTGTCTGTCATGACCAGCCTGCCCCGTCTCTGGCCTTCCTTTCTCCCAGGCCCCCCCTTCTCTATTTTTGGCTTCTCACCTCACCTGGGTCTTTGGAGTGTTTAATTCAGATCTCCTGCCAGTTCTGACTCTGTGCTGGGACAAGACCCTTGACTTTCCCTTCCTTTGTGTCCTCTAGCTCTGGTTCCCATCCTGTCTCCATGTCCCCACTCATGCTGGCAACTGAACAGCACCCCCTGCTACAGAACTTTCTGTCTCGAGAGGGATGTCCATTGCCCACTGTTTTTGGTGGGTCTGTGTTCGTTACTCTCAGGCAGCATTTAGTGCAGTTAAATCCAGGGTTGCCAAGGTGGACCAGTGCCTAGCATTAGTCACTAAGGAACCCAAATACTTCGATATTAAATTATCATAGACTCTCAGAGCTTGATGGAACTCAAGAATCATTTTGTCCATCCTCTAATTTTTATTGAAAGGTAAAGAGAGCGAGTGTCTTAGCCAAGATCACACTCAGTTTGTGGCCATGCCTGGATCTGTAACCCCGACCCTGGGTCCCTCCCACGTCCCCACACATGCCCAACGAGTACATGGCAAAAACCGTTTGCTCAGGGCAGTCTTCCCCAAACTATGGGGTGCTCCCCATGGGGAGTGCCTGAGGTGGTTGTAGGCCAAACACGGACACTGCCAACATGGACGTTGCCTCTAACAGCGCAACAGTTATTACCTGTTCAACACTCTTTTTCCCTGATCCCATGCAGGAGAAAGTCTCCCCTAGTGCCAGCCTGTCTTTAACGCCTCCCTAGCTCTTGCTAATCTTTCTCTTGCCAAAATAGAGTAACCCTTAGGCTCAGAGCCCTCAGCAGGCCACAGAATGCCCCAGTGCTTTGTTTTCATTTACTTTTGGGGCAGCCTTCTCTTACTGGTGAGTGATCCTGATTTCCATCTGTGATCATGGTAGAAATTTTCCATCTAAAGTGCAGCCACTCTGGAAAACAGCATGGAGGTGCCTCAGAAAGTTGAAAATAGAGCCACCCTATGACCCAGCAACCAAAGTACTGGGTATTTACCCAAAGGATACAAACATAGTGATCTGAAGTGGTACGGCATATACACCCCAGTATTTATAGCACCGAAGTCCACAGTAGCTGAACTGTGGAAAGAGCCCAGATGTCCATCAACAGATGAATGGATAAAGAAGATATATATATACACAATGGAATACTATGCAGCCATCAAAAAAGTAATCTTGCCATTTGCAGCAATGTGGATGGAACTAGAGGGCATTATGTTAAGTGAAATAAGTGAATCAGAGAAAGACAATTATAGGTTTTCACTCATATGTGGAATTTAAGAAACAAAACAGAATCATAGAGAAAAAGAGGAAAAATAAA
Source organism: Taxidea taxus jeffersonii (assembly GCA_003697995.1). Taxonomy (NCBI): domain Eukaryota; kingdom Metazoa; phylum Chordata; class Mammalia; order Carnivora; family Mustelidae; genus Taxidea; species Taxidea taxus. Next base: position 12,356 of record RCUC01169703.1, read on the forward strand.
ATAAGATGAAGTCAGAGAGGGAGACAAACCATAAGGGACTCTTAACTATAAGAAACAAACTGAGGGTTGTTACAGGGAGGTGGGTGCAGGGATGGGGTAACTGGGTGATGGGCGGCAAGGAGGGCATGTGGTGTAATAAGCGCTGGGTGTTCTGTGCAACTGATGAATCACTGAACTCTACCTCTGAAACTAATAATACACTATATGTTAATTAATTGAGTTTAAACAAAATAAGACTAAAAAAATAAAATAGTCTTTAAACAAAAAGAGTGGTAATGAAAGTACACGATAAATGATACGGGTGATATGGTATGCAGGTGTGGCAAACATTAGGAATATGGTGTGGGAATGAAACTTAGAAAGGCCGGGTCTAATAAAAAATAAATTAAATAAATAAATGAATATATTAAAAAGGCCTGGTCTAGGAGACAAACATATCCCTTCCTAGAAGACCTCAGCTAAAAAAAAAAAACAACAAAAAACCCCGTGCCTCTCACCAGAGCACACCCCAGGCTTGGTGTTATTACTACAGTTGTACCTCTGGCCTGCAGCCAGAAAGATACGCATAAAAAAATAAAGCTTGCCATGCAAAGGAGCTCCAGAGGTCATAAACTGCAGAAACTGTGGTGTTTCCGTTGGGAATGCTCGCTGAGACCAGATGTCACTTTCTTTTCCCCTAGTATGAATTCAGCGTGATCTTTGACACAAGCCACCTGTCTGGGGAAGAAGAAGTTCTTAGCTTCATCATTACTGCTCAGAGGTAAGGGGGAGCTTCACTTTTTTTTTTTTTTTTTTTCTGAAGATAGAGATTTATGAGAACAGGAAAGGACGTTCCCTGGTCACACTTTGATGATGCTCAGGATTCTGAGGAGGAAGAAACAGTGGAGCAATAGAGCCCCAGGGCATTGGCTGGGCTCCCAACTCTCAGGACTGGTGTCTGTCCCATTCTGCTGATGCAGCCAGCAGGTAGGATAGAGCCTGGAGGGACTGGGGATCATTTGGTCAGAGGCAATGACTTTTACAGCCAAGGAGAGACAGCCCAGTGGAGGTGAGGATTCTGATCCAAGTTCACATGGTTGGTTAGTTAACAAACTTCCTCTGTGGGTTGCATTCCAGGATGCAGGGAGGGGGCACAGCAGGCCGGGGGGTGGGAGGCAAGCTTGTTGTCAGAGGCCCCAAGACATGCTTCTCCAGAGAGGGCTTATCCTGGAAGCCTTGTGGGCAGAGAGTCAGGGCAGGGCACCATGCAAGGTGACTTCTGCCCTCAGGAGTGTGCTCCTGCCCCTCTGTCTCCCATGTGGCCTCAAGCCACGAGGGGGCTTTAGGGGCTGTCAGCTGTCTCTACAAGCTGCAATCCACGTGCGCCTTGAAGCGCTATTTGGGTAGCACTTGGCTGACATGGGGTTGGAAGGAGAGGTAGTTAGGTGGGTGAAGAGGAAAAAACAAACTTTGATCAGGGTGTAGATTGGATACCCAAGGCTACTTTTGTAATTTGGATTTTTATCTGGAGAGGATTTTAAACTTACCAGAACTGTTGCAAAGCATAAGTCAAGGAACTCTCCTGCAGCCAGTGCTGGCACTTGGCTCCATTTACTTATCATTCTCTATGGATTGTTGTTGGTTTTTTTTTTCTCAACCATCTGAAAGTTGCAGAAATCATGCCTCCTTCCCATAAGGACCCCAGTGTGCATTTCCTACAAATGAGATGTTTTCTTCAGTAACCAGTATAGTTAGCAAATGCTGGAGATGTGACACTGGCACAATACTATCATCTCCTCTTCAGTCCATGTCCCAGTTGTGCCAGTCGTCCCAGTGACTTTTCCACCCCTTTGTCATGGGTCTAGAGTCCAGTCAAGGATCATGCATTGAATTCAGTTATTGTGTCTTCTCTGTAGTTACTGTAACCTCCAAAGGAAATTTCTTGCCAACAATCCTAAGTCCATCCCAGAGGTGGCCTGGAGATCTGAACCAAACACCCTGAAGGCCAAGGTCAGGCAAGGTCCACCGAAAACAATGAGAAAACAAAACGAGGAACTGCATGGCTAGAGTAGAGGCCAGAAACCCAGAAGGCCAGACCTTGGGTGGGCAGGCAGTGGAACCAGGCGCCGAAAGTCAACCAGGCGGGATGCTCAGTAGAGTCACGAGGTTAACGCAAGGTTCAGACCTAAAGACCCTCAGGATCTGGGGTACAGAGTGAAGCCACAGGCTCGGCTTTATGGAGCTAAAGCCCCCCACCACTGCCAGCATGGTCACCCTTGAAATGAGGGTTCTCAACCCCAGCCTTTCTTTGAGGAGAAGAATGCCCTCAGGAGCTGAGAAGGAGCTCCTCATCCCACGTCCGAATTATAAAGAATGCCATTTCCCAGACTCTCCAGATGAGCTGCCTTGGGGCCAGCCCATCTGTGCGATGAGCTGTGCAGAATAGGAGGGACACCGGCTCAGCTGTGTCTGGCCCCCAGATGGAGCAGAGAGTCATGCTTTAGACCATTCTGCCCACCCCCCTGCATGATCAGCGGGTGGGGGTCATGGGGGAAGGGACCGGGCCGGGGCTGAGAGGGATCGTGAATGGATGAGAGTGAGTCTGGCATCCCAAACCATCTCAAGAAGGCTTCAGTCTAGAGATGGCGGCAGACACCCAGCTTCCTACAGGGGAGGAGAAACAACCTACCCCAGGGCAGGCATGCTTCGCTTCTTTAGCCTGCAAATGCCTGAGCCCTTCCCACAAGCCAGGCACTGTGTCAGACGTTGGCAAAGTCCCTACTGTTGGGGAGCCAGTGTGCTGGGGGCAGGGGGATAGAAAATGAGCCAATGAAGATAGAACCTTAGCGGGAGCCAGGAGCATGCAGATTCACCCGGCAATCACAAAGAATCTTCTTTGTGTCCTGTACTCTCTTTAAGCCCACTTGGTGGGGTTAGTCTTTTCCCTGTCTTCCAGAGAGGGAGGGCAGGGTGAAGGCTTTCTCCCCTCTGCAAGAGCGAGCTGCAAAAGGAAAGCCTGCTTTGCTCTCAGGAGCAGTCTTGCTTTCCTCCAGTGGTGCTCTGCTGCCCCCCAACTTCCCCTGGAGAGTGCCGAGCCCCCCCTCCCAGTCTCACAGCAGGGCATGTGGGAGGTGTGAGTGAAATAGAAAGCTGCTCACTCCTTAACAGGTAGGAGCACTCCCTGGTCTGAGTGGGTATTCCAAGCTGATTCTCACCTTTGGACAGCCAGCCCTCAGCTGGGGGGTTCTCTCACCTGTGAGTCCCTCAGTCTGCCCTCCAACTTCAGCCTCTCGCCAGCCAGACACCCCTTCAGCTTCTGCTGCTGAGACTGTGCCCTCAGGGACAGGACCAAAGGTGACCTCACCCTGGCTTTCGCATGTAGGTCCCACCCAGTAGCCTCTGCCCTGGCGGTCTCTGGAAATGCAAGATTCTTGCATGGCCCCTTCTCTTCCACTGTGCCAGGAGAGAGGAACGGAACCTAGCAGCCTTCCCCTACATTCTCTGGGCAGCCCCCCACCCCCACCCCACCATGCTGAGCAAGGTGCTCTGAATTGTGCCTTAAAGGGCAGACACGCTCCCCCATACACCCCCCCAACACTTCTCGCTCTCAAGCTGCTTCTCCAGAAATCCTCCTTTCTCGACTCCATTACATCCTTGACATGACACCTCACATTTTTGCCCCAAGCCATAGTAAATCCTGCTCTGGTGCTTTCCTCTGGCTCTGGCCTCTGGTATACTCAGCCAGAACGTGTACCTGAATGAACATACTTTGTACTCACCCCCTGAGAGTGATGCTTGAATTTTCACAAAATCACCAATACCCAATACCCCAGAGTTTTGGACTGAGATTCTCCCCAAGCCCTGCATCTTTCAATTTTCTGCAGTCCGCTCTGGCCCCTCACTAACAACTTTGCCCTCAGGTACCCCCTCTCCGCTGGATGTCAGGGACACTCAGGTCAGTCCCTAACAAGTACAACAGGACAGTGGCCAGCAGCCGCATCTGTGGGAGGCAGACACAAAGCTCTGGTTTCTTCTCCCACTGCTCTTTAATTTTGTTTTCATTTGAGGCCTTCCTCAGTCTCAATGTTATTTAAAGCTCATGGAATCAAGATTCCCTTTCCCTTGGGAATGACTGTGATGCTGGAGGTGTACATTACCAGAGCCCCCCAGTCCACAACCACAATCACATATTTTGGCTTCAGTGTTATTTTCTGTATTTTTCTTTCTTTCCTTTTTTTTTTTTTTTTTTTTTAGCATTATCACAAATATTTTGGAGAATGTTCTGTCTCCTAAAAATAAGAGCACAGCACATCACAGTGTGTGTTGGCCTTCTTTACCCTATGTGGTTACGTCCAACTTCCACTCAAGAGGTGATGGCTTTGTGGCCTTTAGTTCAGTCCTGGTTGGACTTCTGAACATGCACTAAACATATGTAAAAAGTCAGGGTAAATAACAACAGCCGTGACTGTTCAAGTACAGCCCAGCAAGCCCAGAAATCCTGCACGGCCTTCTAGAGGGGCAAGGGTGGCCCGCTGTGGAGTGCTGAACATTTCATCACAGATCACATTTGGCTGGGCTTGCAAGCTTTGAAATCATGTGAGGCTTGGTTATTTCTTATTCATCCTGTTTCACGATCCCATAATTCACGTTCACATAAAACATGACTGTGATCTAATAGAAATTATGTACAAAGCATAGGGAAGGTGGACTTGCTTCCCATTGCCAGAATCCGGAAGGGCCTCCCTGGAGAGACAGCATCTAAACAGAGGAGTCTGTTTTCAGGCTGAAGACACAGAGGCACAGTGCCGAGTATGTGACAGTCAGATGGGTGGTGGGCACTGTGGGGAGCTAGGGACTCGTGAGCTGTCTCTGGGGGGAGCAGACAGGACAGCGGGAGATTCGGCTGGGCCTCAGAAAGCCCATGTGGCCTCGGAGAATCTGCGCTACATTCCAGAGGCAGAAAGTCTTTGAAGAGGGAACTGAGGCATGCAACAGATTGCCCACAGAGCTTATAGAATTTCAGAAAGGGAGGCCCATGGCCAATCAAACCTGGAAATTCCTAATTTTCCTGCTGTTTCTTGGACCTACTGAAAACTCATGGTGGTTGGACAGATCCATTAGTGGTTCCTCTCCACCTGCATATCCCTGGGAAGGAACACCGGGGCAGGAAATAAATGACATGAAAAGGACTTCCTTGTCAGAGTGGAAACTCTGCCTGCCTCCCAACCCCACCCAGGGCTAATCAGTGGTGCCAGAGAAGGGGGGGCCAACACCATCACAGTGGGAGCGCTATCTGTTAGAATCACCCATCCGTAGATGCCAGCGGTGCCCATAGGAGTCACCTGGGACACCGATCCCTGGTCCATCCCGCAGAGGTTCGGATCTATTGGTCTGGGTTGAGACTTCGGCATTGGGACTGTGAAATCATCTCATTGGGTGATTCTAGTAAGCAGCTGAGGCTAAGACACCATCTGGAGCCCTTGGCTCTATACGGGCCACGTTTCCACTCAGCAAACTTCTATGAAGCATGTGCAGTTTATCAGATGCAATGCTGGGCACTAAGAAAATGCTAATCGCTTCCTAAAATCAAGAACATCCCCTCATGTGCATGAAGAGTGAGGGCTACATTGCATCTGGGCACGCCTAGTATTGCAACTTAAATAATCAGCAGAATCTTCTAACATGGAATCACCGGTAAAGAAGCTGTATTATATGTTAAACATGCCGCAGAGTATTGCAGGCACTCATTTCTTCCCAGATGTGGTGAAAACAGTCTTACCACCCCAGAGGGCGGGTCCCAGCACTTGACTCCCTGTTCTGGCAGAAAGATCCTTAAAGCCCCTTATCTTGAAAGCCACCGTTAAAATATCAATCCTTCTGTCCTCCCCGTCACCACCCTTTGAAACTTTCCTGCCGACTTGTCGATTTAGGAGGATGTAAAGTTGAGCCTAAACAGTCCTCCAGAGCTCTCTCAGCAGCCTGGCTTTGCAGACCATGGGAACACATCCCAAGTCACGAGCTCGTGGAGTAGCTGCAAGCCTTTTGATGTTTGGTCTCTGTATCTCAACTTTTCAGCTCCAGTCGGTCTGGAGCAGTTCCCCGATGACAGATGAGACTCGGGCTTGAGCTGCCAGCAGCCACAGGTGGCTGGACAAATGGCAGGGCAAGGGGTGGTGCGTCCATCAGGAACCCATTACTGGCAGGATGTGGGGTTGGGGGGAGGTTGGGTTACAGGCCAGGGCGTTACCCGTCCTGGTCCCATCCATTCCATGTCACCTCTGATCTGCCTCAAGCGGTGATTCTAAGGCTTTTATTAACCCCCTGGGAAAGGAAGGGCAAGGGAATCAGGCCAGGTGGGCACCCGACCCTGCTGCTTCTGCACACTGCCCTCTGAGTGATGGATGTCACCCCATTTGCAGAAGACAGATGAGGAGTCAGGGGTCAGAGTCACAGAGCACCATTGTTTCAGAACAATAGGAGAAAGAAGAAGAGGGGATGTGAGCTTCTCTTTAAGTATTGTTGCATTTAGCACTTGCTGGTGGGAGAGGAAGGCAGTGGGGGCAGTGGGGAGGGCAGGGAGTAGGCAGGAACTCTGCAAGGGGTCAGGGAATGTGGCAGGGGGAGTGAGCCAGTGAACTGTGCCCAAACCTCAGTGGGTCTTGGGGGTCCCTACATTCCATCCCTGGAGAATGCACCTGGCTTCCAACTGGGATCCCACATACATGCCATGTGGTAGAACCAGCTAGAAGTGCTGGCCCCGGCAGCTTGTACCCAACGGCCCTGCCTGTTTCCAAGGTGGAACTTCCACAGAATAATAATCACAGTCATCTTGGAAATGTAACAAAATAGTAAAAGGAAGCTAGGTCTTCTCTCTCTCCTCCCTTTACTCCTCTTCTTCCTCTCCCCTCCCCCACTCCCTACCCACAACCTTCCAAATCTGCTATCAGAGCTCTGACCTGGTTTGCTGTGGATCCTTGTGCAAGTTCCCTAATCTCTCTGAGCTGCTGCTTACCTGTCAGAGGCAGGCGGTCCCCCACCCTTCTAAGGTTCCTCAGAGGACCCGGTGAGATCATGCTGTGCAGTATGCCTGGCACAAAGCAGCCACCCAACAGAGTCAGCTTCCTTGCACTGCCCTTTCCAGAAAGACCACAACAGTCCCCATTCTCTGCTTTCTCACTCCAAGGGGGACGCCTATCGTGGACGGACGTGCTGCAGCCAAAAGTAAATAGGGGAGCTTCTGTGGTCTTTATCATGATGGGGCTGGCCAAGGCTCCTCTCCCAGGCTTGGCTGGCTGTCCAAGGAGGGCAGGTGATGCCTCCACGTGGGAAACGGCGGCTCAAGTCCAGCAAACCCCTTCCCAGCTGCTGTGCCCTAACCTTGCCGGTCTGTTCTTCATGGAACAAGCACTTCTAGAAGTGGTACGTGCTGTTGGTACCCAGCCATAACCATTCAGCACTCTTCTTTCCCCCGCACCCACCGGACAGCTTCTGGCTCCCAGCACCAACCACTCTGCTGAGGCTTTCTCAGGCCTCAGCCCACTCACGCGGGGGCATGGCACAGGTGTCAGCAAATTCCTGTTTCCTGCCCCCCACCCCACCCCTGCAGCAGATCTCAGGAGTCATGGATAAGGCTCCACCTTCCGTGGGAAGACCTAGGTGTGTGTTCCACGCTGCCTCCCAGATGTCCCCAGCCAGTCCAAACCCAGTTGCCCACAGCACTGACCTCCTGGATTACCTGCCTCTTCTGCCTTCATTCCCTTCCCTGTCTGTTCTCCACTCCCTGCTTGTGTCTCCTGGGGTCACCTCCCCAGCATACCTATTGTACTCAGATCTTTGGGAAGGGATCACAGCTGAGACGACAGGCCCACCGTGTCTCTGCACAGGGACCAGAAACAGACCCGAAGGGACATCAGATGCACAGCCAGCCCTTGGAGAGTGACAGGTCAAGGTCTAACCCAGAACAACAAAGCCTGCTCCCAGGGAGCAAGCATTGAACAGCACTCCTCCCTCTCTTCCCACGCAGTGGCAACGTGGAACGTTCCGAGTCCCTGCATGACAACACCCTCACGCTGACAGTGCCACTGATGCACGAAGTGGACTCGTCCATCACTGGGTGAGCAGCCGGTCCTGGGTCGCCAAAACACCCCGGGGTAGTTGGGGGTGGGGGTGGGGGAATGCTGTGTTTTTCTTGTATTTGCACGTGTAGCCAGGAGCCTGTGGCCTGCCCATTCCCCTTCTTCCCAGCCTTGAAATGCAGACAAAGTTTGAGCTATGGCTCATGCCCTCCTCCAACCTTGTTTTCCCCTCCTTCCCAGCTACCCGCATACCTGCTGGGTGACGGGAGAGGTTTGATGACAAGGCTAACCCCCAGAAAGTCTTTGAGCACCCTGCACATATTTGTGCCTATTTCTCCAGCACTCACCCCTCCAGAGGGCCAGGATTCCTGGGATTCAAACCTCAGCCAAATGCTGCTGGGCCAGAGCTTACAGCCAGATGCGTCCCAGCGCCCTGGTGGCCTTGCAGAAAGGCTCGCCATTCTGATTAGTGACACAGCCAGCGCTGGCCTTGCACGTTCCTGTTGACCCCTTCTGCAGAGCCAGTGGCGGTGGGCAGGGAACAATCACAGTGGGACACAGCATGTTCCTGGTGAAGTCCACAGCCACTCAGCGCCCCCGGCGTTGGAAGGCGGGGCCGCAGGCTGCAGGGACCCGACGCAGCCTGGGCGGTTTTCAGCCAGAGCCCAGGCCTGGAAAAATGAGAACTCAGTTCCTGTTTCTGGCTTCAGAATACAGAGCACATACCTCTTTGATAGTGGGAAAAGGATTTGCACAATTAGTTTAGATCAAATGAGGACCGTTGAACCCCTGCCCCAAATGCAAGCTGAACTTTCTGGGGGGTTCAGTGCTCCTCATTTTTCACTCTTCGAGTGCTTCTGGGTCCTGGCCTTGGCTAGAGGCAGAAGCGTTAATATGCCGCAGAAGGAGCTGTTCTGCCGTAGCTCCCAGGCTGCTGGGCCCCAGGGTGAGCCTCTGGGTGTTCCTGTGCTCTAGGCATTTTCCCTCATGTTCTTCAGACAGGAGGCATCAGTGGATTATATTTGCAAATGAGCATAGATTTGCCTCTGTTCGGGGCTCCGTTTTTAACTGTGTGGTTTATTTACTCATGTCATCAGAGGCACAGTGAGAATGTGGCCTGAACCAAGCCCGGTCCCCAGGGGGAAAGACACACTTGATCCTGTTGTCAGGCCCTAAGAGGCCTCATTGTCGAGGCATTAACAGCCCCCAACTGAAGTCATCCCTTAAACCCATGAGTCAACCTCTGAACCTTCCAGGAGCATAAAACAAGGCTGGTTTAAACAAACCAATTCTTCCCATTTGATAACAACTGGGAACTCAGGAAGTTTCTAAAATAATGCATTTACGTTGAAAGTAGATGAATTGCTGTCCATTCAGACTTGGTACCGAAAATCTTACATGACCATATCTGGGCAAGGGAACAGCTTCTGGAATCTCATCTAGAATCCGTTCTTGGGAATTTCAGTGAGTCCGGGCTTGGACTCATCTCGGGCTTGTTCGTACGGACAACGTTGAAAGCATCACTATACACTGAGCTTAAGTTCTTAATCACATCTTAAGCAGCCACTGTTTGAAATGTGAAGGAAAATGCTGTCATTGAACAGATCCACCTTTTAATTTTAATTAACCGAATTCCTAGTGGTTTTAGTAGTCTAACAAACTTAAATGTTTTTTAATGAATTTATTACAGGGTGGGGCTTAGGATGCTAAATATATTATTCATTTATATTTATTTCTTAAAAACATGTCATAGTCTTCCTTGGTCCACAAAATCTTTTTCAAATGATAAAACACAACATGTATAATTCTGTCATCCAGTTAAAAAAAAAACAACAACCTGAAATCAAAGCTACCATTGTCTTCTTCCTCATTTTAGAAATCCCAGTACATACTTGTATATGTGGCTTATTGTTTTGACCTAAGATGAGAAGACATTCCTGGAAACTTCTGTTTAGAAAACATAGCTCTGGCTATGTCCCTTTATAGGACAGAGAAAGAACAATTCCAGAAGGGAAGGGTTTGGTGAAGACGGTGGAGGGAACAAGGTTCTGGATTAAATAGACAGATGTTTGGTTCTCAGGACAGCAGTGACCGTGGGTTGCCTGACTGAGGTTTAGGATGATGGATTAAATGCTTTCCTCTTTCAGAATCATGTCTCCAACCTCCTTTGTGTATGGCGAGTCTGTGGACGCATCTAACTTCATTCAGCTAGATGACCTGGAGTGTCATTTCCAGCCCCTCAACATCACCCTTCAGGTACCCAACCCGGGAAATGGTCTGTGTCACTGGCAGCAACGGAAGGGCCTGTGGGGATAGGTCTTCTCCTGAAGGGCAGCTCAAGAGCCAGGCTCCTTCCAGGAGAAACTTGTCCCAGCCTGGTTGGCTGGAGTGTAGTGTATGTGTGTGTGTATGTGTTTTCTATAAGCACACAAAATTAATCCCTTCCCTGTCTGCTACTCTGTTGTGTAGACCCCTCTGCTTCTCAACTCTTGGAAGGAAAACTGCATGATAAACACCTACTTTCCCCAAGAAGGCCTCTGGCCAACGTCCCCACCCTGATGGCCCCAAAGGACCCCTTTCAGTTCTCCATCCTTATTCACCTTATGGGCCGGACAGTCCCAGGCACTTGTTGTATCCTCTTGCTCCTGGGGCTCTCCATGCTGACTCCACCTGGACCCTACTCCCCGCCGCAGATGGACAGGCATGTGGAAGTGCAGTCTCCCGGTAGCCAGGGGGTGTGAGAATACATACGTCCCACCGTGGGAAGCAGCACGCTCCTCCCTCACAGAGCCATGGCTGGCCCTCCCCAGTCACACAGGTATCATTTTCAGCAGGTCCACTCCATGTGGACCATGGACATCACAAAGAGCATTCTTCCTTCTCTAGACCGGGTGGGCAGATATTTTCTGTAAGGGGCCCATGCATATTTCAGGTTTGGTGAGCCATATAATGTCTGTAGCAACTATTCAACTATGCTACAAGAGTGCCAAAGCATCCAGAGGCAGTGCATAAGCAAAATTGAAGTGATGGGACCTGAATTGGCGATTTTTATATTATCCTCACATGCCAGGAAATGTTACCCTAGTTTTAAATATTTCTCCAACTATTTAAAAATGTGAAACCATTCTTACCTTGTGGACCATGCAAAAAACAAGTGGCACACTGCTGTTGGCCTGTTGGCCATAGTTGGCTGAGCCCTGCTGTGAAGTAGAAATTCTCAGGCCTACACTGTTCAACCTGAGCATCTTTGCCTGTTAAGCTAGAAGGACCTCAGCCTCATCCAGTCCCTTGTCCTCAATTGACAAGAACTGGATCCAGGCTCCACTGGTGTGGCCAAGCACGCTGCCAGGAGCTGTTGATGATGTGAAGAAGATGGGCCTTGCTCACCCATGGTGCACCCTGACCTACATCCAGTAGTCTCTCCATTCAAGCTCCCAGAGCTGTCCCCTGCCTCTTCCCCATTCTTCCCCATGGAGAAGATGGTTTCGTGGTCTGGCATCAACTTTGGCCAATAATAACTATTTTCTTTCCCCATGGCCACTCCTAGGGGGACCGAGGAGGGTGAGACATAATCATGGGGTGTGGGTCCAGAGAAGGAGGCAGCGAAACATTTGTGGGCTCTCACAAACAATGGTCTCCCTCTCTCTAAAATGTTCTCCTGGGCAAGAGACCTCTGAAACCATGATTGGGGAACACATGTCCCCAGCTCAGAGAGGAGGTGCCTCCTGACCAGCTAAGCCCCTACTGTCACACCCTATGCTCTGTTTCCAGGGAAAAGGGGAAGATAGGGTTAGACCTGCTTTTGAGACCTCACAGTGATGCTATGAGCAGGACCTTTGTGTTTCTAATCTGCTGCTCAGAAGTAGTTTCTTTTTCCCTATTACTTTTTGCAAGTGGATAAAAAACAGGTAAAGACCAGAAGGAGTGATTTCATTTAAATCACTTTAATTTCAATTACTTACCCACTCTTGGAGTTTTTGAGGTATCTTACAACAAAAGATACAGTTCAGAAGATGATTCAGAAGGATTCAAAGGACACACACCACGTAATGAAGAGGGTATAGGTGTTAGGACAAAGCGAGTCTGAGGTATTCTAGAGACTGAAAAATCTTATCACCCTCTGGTGATAAGGAAAGGGAAGGGAAGGGAGGAAAATAAAGGAGAAGAAAGGGAGAGAGGAGGGGAGGAGAAAGGAAGGAAGGGAGAAAAGAAAGGAAGATAGAAAAATCGATCTTGAGGGAATATGGTTAAGTTGTGTTTCTCTGAAGCCATCTTTATAGGAACCTAAAGTTTAATATTGAAGCAAAGAGCTTTCTTCCCATCTGACCTGACCTAGGATACTGGCTAGAGAATGTGGCCGGGATGAGTGACAGGCATGCCGCTTAGATAAACCACTTGATTACCAGTTTGCTTGAGGAAGTACACAGCATTCCGTTGAGGATTAAGAGAGTCCACTGGTTCCAAAGATGGATAGCATGTGTTGTTGATGGGAAGGAGATCCTCCTGGGTCAGCAGAGCTGACCTTTCCTTTGAGAATCTTCTGGTGATTCATTTTCTGATACAATTGTCATTATTTTGACGGTCATGCAGGAAGGCCATGGGCCAGGTGGATGGTGATAGTGGGAGAGCATGGGATCAGGAAGTAGATAAAAACTCTCCTCTAGGGGCGCCTGGGTGGCTCAGTGGGTTAAAGCCTCTGCCTTTCGCTCAGGTCATGATCCCAGGGTCCTGGGATTGAGCCCCGTATCCGGCTCTCTGCTCATCAGGGAGCCTCCTTCCCTTCCTCTCTCTCTCTGCCTACTTGTGATCACTGTCTGTCAAATAAATAAATAAAATCTTTAAAAAAAAAAAAACAACTCTCCTTTATGGCCTTATTCTGATAGCATCACTCCTGATGAAGAGCACAGGACTTCCCATATAAAGTGAATTTTCTTTTAAAAGCTGTTATTCAACAAGCTACGTGATAGTTTAAAGATTTCACTGCAGACGCCGATGGGAGAAAGGCAGCAATACTAGTCTTGGGCCTGGTTCCTATATCCCGTCGAAGTTTTCTTAACAGAAACATGATGATGTGTTGACCACTGATAGGCTTTTTTTTTTTCCATCAAGAGTCCACCATTTTTCTCACCTGAAAAAGAACGATGAAAAATAATACAGCTGCCACTCAAGAACATTTGCGGAGAATCAGATGTTGAGGCATGTGTTAAGAATAAATGAATATGGCAGCACAGGCCCTCTTGCCCGTCTGGCTGTAGTGAGTGAAAGCATGCAAAGCAAACCCACTCTCTTCCCCCCACCCCCAATTCCTGCTTTCATTGGGATTTCCCACACGTGTCAATAGTTTTCTTTGCAATTCTGTGCTCTCGTGTTCCACTTCCAATTAGTTATTTCAGTTGTGGCTAGATATTCCTTCCTTTTCTTGTGTCTTAGGGCTGTTGTCATTGGTGAATTTTGTTCTTTTCAGATCAAGAGTTGGCAGGGACCCCTTCGACTCCATCATGTTTTTGTGCTTTGAAGCGGAACCCAACTATAGCAAAAAAATGAACACGCGCTTTTCTAGGGAAGAGCTGGCTGGAGCCTAGATCCTTATATGTTCTGTCGTGTGTAAAGACCTGGCTACATTTCTGTTTACCTCCTGGCTCTGCCCTGTTGACCCCAATGTCAAAGATGCCTGAATGCCTGATTTTTCTCTCTAGCCCCCAGGCCACAGAGCAAGCATCCAGCTTCTTCTCTCTTTTGCTTCTACCCATGTTTTTTTTACACAATAGCGTCTTTATTGGGATCTCATTTACCTACCTTGAAGCTCACCATTTAAAGCATACAGTTCAATGACTTTTAGTGTGTCTGTAGAATTGTGCAACCATCACCATAATCTAATTTTAGAATATTTCCATCACCCCAAAAAAGGAACTCCATACCCTTCAGCAGTCAATCCCTATGTTAGTTTCCTCCTGCTGCTGTAAGAAATGACCATAAACTCAGTGGCTAAAAACAATAGAAATGTATTACTGTGGAGTTCTAGAGGTCAGAAGTCCAACATGGGTCTCCCTGGGCTAAAATCAGGGTATCAGCAGGGCTGGGTTCCTTTCTGGAGCTGTTGGGAGAGAATCTGCTTTACCCCTTCCAGCTTCTTTTCCGGGCTACTGCATTCTTGAACTCAGGGTCCCCTTCTTCTTCAGAGCCAACAATGGCCAGCTACGTCTTTCCTACCTCTCCATATAAGAACCCTTGTGATGACATTATACCCCCCTAAATCATCCAAGATAATCTCTTCATTTTAAGGGCTACTGATTAGCTACCTTTGTTCCCCCTTGCCATGTAGCATATTCCCAGGGTTCATGGAATTGGGGACACAAATACCTTTGAAAGCCATTCTTCTGCCTGCCATAGTCACCCTACTACAGCCCCAGGCAACCCCCAATCTACTCTCTGTCTCTACACATCTACCCATCTTTTTAATTCTTCTTTATATCCCATTTCTTCCTTGAGTTTCATGCTCAACTTTTGCTTCATCTCCTTTCCCTTATCTTTCTCTTTGTGGCTGCCATCTTTTCTCTCATTTCTCAGGAAATGATGGGCCTCTGGAGACAGAAAACAGGGAGGGCTGTGGGGGGGATGAGAAGGTAAAGTTTTATAGGACCAAACCCTGGGGCAGAAAAGAAATGCACATGGGTCCTCAAACAGGATTAGCAAGGGATTAACTGTAAATTACAGGGAAACTCGATCATCTGGATGGTGTGGTAAGAACAGCCCTTTCTGTAAATTACACCATTTGGCTTGGGGACAGTCCACTTTGTCTTCTCAGTTACCTCAAACTATAAAAGGCAGGGCTTGGACCAGATTAGTGCTTTTCAAAGTACAGTTCCTGGGCCAGTAGCATCAGCATCTCCTGGGAACATAAACTAGAAATGCATGGCCTTAAGTCCCCTCATGCCCGCCCCCCACCAGATCCACTTCAGAAACTCTGGGCATGATCCTCCCCCCAGTATACATTTTAACAAGCCCATCTGGTCATCCTGATGCATGCTAAAGGTTGAGAACCACTGGACCACATTATGTCTATATTCCCACCAAGTGTAATAGTCTATGAGTAATTCCTAGGTACGTAAAAAGAAATGCAATTTTTAGCAAGAAGAAGGCAAGAACATGATGAAAGGGAATAAGGTAATTTGAAAGTTTGGGGGTTTCAGATGCGTATTGGAAGGATTTCTATTTCATTAAAGTCTACCATTATTCGATTTTAGTGACCTTCTGGATCCTAAATCCTACAGTCTGTGGGAGTACCTACTGCATGCCATGACATGAAGGTCTGTATTTCTACTAAAATTGCTATGTGTGTCTCTCACCCACAGGTCTATAACACTGGGCCAAGCACCCTTCCTGGGTCATCTATCAGCATCGCTTTCCCCAATCGGCTGTCACCTGCAGGGGCAGAGATGTTCCATGTCCAGGAGATGGTGGTGAGTTCTCTCTTGTCGTGGCTGTTGCTTTCAGACCTGAGCCAACCCATTCACATTCTGTACATACTACCCTGAGGGCCCAGAAAGTTCGACTCATTCCAACCTTTGGAAACTTACCTGGAGAAGCCCAGAGATGCTCAACACCTGAATTTCTGCTCTGAGACAGTTTGGTTGATGACTTCTGTGTGGACGGGAAGAGTTTGTTATGAACATGGCTTCTGGGGTAGACTCTTCTGGCACTGGGAACTCCCAGCAACCTTAGGGGTGTCTGATTGTCTTTTTCTGAGTGGAAGACCCACAGTATACATGAAGATTTTCAAAGCGTCACTGAGGCCTGGAGGATGAAGGGCTGGTTCATAAGACAGAAGTGGGATTGAAGCTCACATCTGTATCCTGAATATGCAGTTCTAGTCGATCCCAAGTCCACTGTAGATTTTGTCTCAAGCGGAGGCTTGACTACTAGTGTGTGATCATTCCCACCCACCTCCTTGAAACATTCTCCTGGCTTCCGTGACATCACATTCCCTTGGTTTCTCCTTTCTCACTGTTTTTTCTCCTCATCTCCCCATTATCGACAGGGCTCAGGCTCGCCTTTTATCTGCACTCAGTCTCTGAGATCTCACCCGGGCTTATGGCTTTATATTCACTGTGTTCTGATGACATGGGATATTCCTCTCCTGCCCAGACCTCTCCCATGAAACCCAGGCTTTGATAGTCAGCTACCTTCAGGCCATCTCTACCCAGATGCCTGACAAATCTCCATGTTATCTAAAAGAGAACTCTCAGTCATACCCTTCCAAACCTGCTTCTCCCACAGCCTTCCCTGTCTTAGCAAATGCCTACTCAGTCTTTCCAGTTACTCAGGTCAAAGACCTTGGGTCATCCTTGATGCCTCTTTTCCCACATCTCACATCTGATCCACCGGCAGCCCTAATGGCTCAGAACGTTACCACTCTTGCCACATCCACTGCCAGCACCCCACCCTGGGTGACATCGCCTGCCCTCAGTTATTGCAGGAGCCCCTCCCCGGGGCTGTCCCTGCTTCCGTCCTGGCTCCCTGCAGTCTGTTCCTGGCCCAGCGGCAGCACGAGCCTCCCAAAATGCAAGTCAGGTCATGTCAGTCCACAGTTCAGACCCCTCCAGCGGCTTCCCTGTCCCCCAGATTCTTCCTAGGTGGCCCCACAGTCTGTTCCCGACACTGTCTGGCCATATTTCCTTCTTCTTCCCTGCTCTTTCTACCCCTGCCATGCTGTCCCTTGCTGCTCCTAAAACACAGCAGACACTAACCCACCTCCAGAACTTGTACTCGATCTTCCCTCTACTCGGAGACCCTGCCCTCAGAGAGCCACATGACCTCCTTGCTCACCTCCTTCAGCTGTGGGCTCAATTGGAGCTTCCGAGGGACACCCTCTCTGCCCGGCCTCTGTCCCAACACTCCTTGTGCCCCTTTGCTATTCAGAGATCACCATCTCCTTTGTCACCAGCTGGCATTCCATGTATTTTCATGTTTGACCAGTTTCTCTGCCTCCTCCTGGGCCCCTACAGTGTAAAGACAGGGCTTTCTCTCTGCTCACTGCTGTATCTCCAGACCCTAGTACAATGGTTGGCATGTAGTATATGCTCAGTAAATATTTGTGGGCTGAAAGAAAAAAAATACAGTATAAAACAGACATGTTGACTTGGTCTGCATGAATTCAGGAATAGTGTGATATCGTTAAAGAAGTGCCTCAGAGTGGGACGCCTGGGTGGCTCAAGCAGTTAAGCATCTGCCTTTGGCTTCAGGTTATGATCTCAGGGTCCTGGGATCAAGCCCCATGTTGGGCTTCTTGATCAGTGGGGAGTCTGCTTCTCCCTCTGCCCTTCATCCTGCCTATGCTCTCTCTCTCTCTCTCTCTCTCTCTCTCAAATAAGTAAAATCTTTTTTTTTTTAAGGTTTTTTTTTTTTTTTTTTAAAGAGTGCCTCAGAATGCTTTGCAGTCTCTAGTGGCTGGGTGTAAGGGTTACCCCTCCTGGGCAGGACTGGTGCAGGAAGCTCAAGTGGGTCACTGCACAAGGAGAACACATGCAGTCATGTTGAGAGAATCATGAAATCATTGCTCTTCCTATGAGCACATGAGGGACAGCCAGCCAGACAAAGGGGCAGTCTCTCATTGATAGCTTAAAAATTGGGGCGGCGAGGCCCATGACCCGTCACACATCTGAGCCTACAGTTGAAGAGAATGCTGCCCACAGGAGGTGCAGAAAGCATTAGGTGATGGTGATAGTGGGGTTTGGTGTTGCTGACCTTATGGGCCTGAAAACCTGGACCACATGAAGTGTTGAATGTAGAGCTGGTTACCCACCCCCCCGAGTTGCCCACTCCATCATTACCATCCCTCACAATTTTCTGTTCTTGCTCCATGAAGTGCCCGTGTCTGTGAGCTTTGCTGAACCTGAGGAAGAAAAGCCCCAGCATTCTATACCAGCAGAGTACCACGGTTTGAGCTCAGCATAAGGTTAGGGGTGCTCCTGTCTACCCTCTTAAATATTATTAATCGTACCAATCAGGGCACCTGTTCCCCAGGGTCCAGCGATGTTTTCCTCCTGAGCATGCTCTGAGAGTTGTTTACAGAAACATCTGTGGTGTTGTATGGAGAATTTTTCCTCACAGACAAAATTATTTGTTGACCCAAACAGGAAATTTAAGTCAGTTTCTGAGGGTATCTCAGAACCAGCTATAAACCCTTTCCTCCCAAAGAAAAGCCACCAGAACGGACTTTGGCACACATATATAAATAGCTGGCTTGCTTAGGAGGCATTAGAAGTGGTTTTCCTGAAGATTTGCAGAACTGCATGACTGTTGTCTAGTTGAGTGGACCCTCAAAAATCCGAGTGGTGTTGGCTGGCTTCATTCCATGGTTTGAGTTCTCAGAAGCAAACCCTTTGGATTTTCAAGACCATATTTAGAATTCTCACAAAGTCTATAATAGAATTCTCAAGAATGGCCAAGCTTTCAGTTGGATACACCAACCCTTGGTCAGAGGCTTAGGGTATTTTCACAGCATGGGAAATCCAGCTCGCTGGCAAATCTCCCCAAGTGGGTAGTGAAGACTGGAGTACCGTGACTACAGGTGTAAAGCCGACAGGTGCTGCCATGCAGGGATGAGACAAGAGTCCCCAGGTACTTGTCTCAAGCCAGTCGGCAGCATGTCCTCTGCCCTAAACCCCACAGGGCTGAAAGTGAGGGCTCAGCTTAGTTCCCAGCCTCAGCCCCTCCCTCACTTGCTCAACAGAGCCCAAGAATGCTCCCTGGGGCGGGTGTGGCTCCTCACTTGGGCCTTCTGGGACTTAGAAGGAAAAATGAAGGAAATTCCTTCAGGAAATCTGGATGACTTGGTGCCAGTTGAACTTACTCCTTTTGGAAGAAACCAGTCTTCATGGCCTGTACTCCACCAGATGATGACCCTAATGCCTGATGGCATTCCCTCCCCACCCCACACTTAGCGCCGTCAGTTCCCAGTCTTGGATAGGCTACTGAGCTGCCAGCTACCTGTTAAGCCAGCTGAAGCCCCATGGCAGCTAACAGATGTTGAGAGAGGAGCCATCTGTCATCCCTTCCCACACCTCGTGGGCCCCTCAGATTGTTTCGCTCTCACAGTGCCTTTTGCATCTGTTTTGCCTGTGGTCATCATCCATATAGAATGCTAAGGGTGGGCATGCTGTCCCCACAGGCCCTGGGCCATCTCCCTACCTATGGCCCTGAGCCAGTGGCACAGTTTTCCGACTTTTGGTTCAGAATTGATTCAGACGCCTCACAGAGGCTATAGCTATGGTCCCTGGGCAGGACAGACCTGCCTCTTAGGTTGCACCCAAGACTCTTGTTTTGTTTTGTTTTTCTGGAGGATTTCTTAAGGCCCAGCTTCTTTCTTAAGGTCCAGCTTAAGGTCCAGCTTCCTGTGAGCAGAGAGTGCCTTTGCATGGGAGAGATTTTTCCAGGGAGCCTGAGGAAGTCTGACCACTTCATACTCCCAGCCATGGTTCATGATCTTTCCCTACAGCAAATGTCCCAAGCCACTCCACCCTGCCAGTGTTCTGTTTAGAAATAGAGCCATAGTGCGGTCTGAGGAAAGACTGTTCATTTCCATTGCCTCCCACCCATCAGGGCTGTATGTCACCCTGTGGGGACACATGGACTTCCCACTGCACAGCAAAACTGTGGGCAGGCCACTGTGAATATGGAAGCCAAGTTGAAATAACCATGAAAGAAAGAGTGAGCAGAGGGGAGGAATGACAGACTTCTTTGGTCCGTATAAGATAAAATCATTGGAGATCATTAATCATTCTGGGTTTCTTCAGCAAACACAGCAGAAAAAAGACCTGTTATGTGCCAGGCTCTGATAAGAGGAATACATCACACAGCACTCCCAGAAAGTCAGTCTTTCAGGAGAGCAACCTAGAAAAAAACATCATTGCAATATCGTGGAACAAAGGCAGTCCCAGACCCGGGGACATACAAGGGTGCAAATCCCACCCTGGGAGGGGCACAGGAAATTCAGACTCTTTGAGTCAGGGCTTAAGAGGATGTGTAGTAGTTTAGCGGAAGAACACATGATGGGGAGAATGTTCTAGACAGAGGGAAAGGTCACTAGTTGTTAGTGTTCAGTGGAGGCAGGATCTGATCCTCTGCTCTCTGTGCCTAGCTCTTATACAAATAGGCAAAGGTAAGCATTCTCCACACCTTCTCCAGAGTATACTGCAGGTAGATATCTGGGCAGTGTGACCAAAGTAGGAAGTACTACACCACAGTCATTTCCTGTGGCAGTTGGTAAGTTAAGCATTCCGTCTGGAGTGATCACTTCTGTGCCCTTGTGGATCTCCTTCATTTCTCCTGACATAGGAATGAGGAACACCAACCCCGCTGCTACCAGAGGCTGTCTAACCACATGTGCATGTGGCCAAGGAATGACCCGGGGCTGCGGCAGAGGGCATCGGCTTCTGTGGGCCAGACAGCCTATGTGAGGCAAACCTTTGCTCCTTAGAGAAGGTTCCTGTTTCAAGTGAGGATATAACCTCTCACACAGCTTGATGAGAATCGGTCTGGAAAATGTAACGGCTTCACTTGGTTGTAGTCTGTCTGCACAGACGAGCCTTTTAGCCAAGCCCCTGGGCCTGGGTCTCAGAAAAGCCAACTTAGTGCATATGTCACAAGCTTAATGGCTTGTGGAGGGGAGGCCATTGGAACTCAGGCGGTCGTCCCACCACAAAGTTAAGTCTTACTCACAGTGTATGAAGTCCAAGGGCAAGGATGGAAGGTTTGTTTCTGGACAACTCAAACTTTACTTGTTGACACTGAAAACCTGTCTGTAAACAGCTTTCTAATGCTGAAAGAGGAGGCTTTGGGGTTTAGCTCTTGTAAATATGCAAGAAGGAAGAAAGTCCTAAATGACAGCTTACAGAGAGTAAAGGGCTGGAACTGTATCCGAGGTAAAGTCGGGATCTTTCAAAGAACTCTAGTATTAGTCTAGACGAGACAATAAATAAATGCCATTCCATTCTTTGTTCCTCCTGCAAAATCATCTGAAAAAGTTTACCTCTCCCGGCCAGCTCTACCCTTGCTTTTGGGCAGCAATTCTGAAGAACTGACCTGATTTCCAGAATGTGAAAGAGTTTGGGAATGAGGAATGATTTTCCAAGGAGACACATCAACAACTTTGCCAAAGGGCACCATTTAAGGTATTGACATCAATATATTAATACCAGTGTCCATGAGAATATATCTTAGTAAATTAGAAACCCCCCTCTCACCCCATTCATGCAGGCATACCAGACAGGGTTGCCCATGATCTAATTTCTGCCAAAATGAGTCCGTTGATATGGGGACCTCACTTAATTTGTGATGAGTCTGTATCCCTGTAAAGGAAAGATGTACCTGATATACCAGTAACCACACAAAAGCTTAATCTAAGAAATAAGAGGGCTGAATTGCTTTCCCCTGGGATGATTTGGGGAAGCTTCTTAATTAATGAAAGTGGTGCTGGGACCACTAAATTGATCACATTTAATCAAAGACTAAAGAATGAAGAAATTTCTCCTACATAACTGACAAAAAACAAATACCATTTACTGCCATCCTGAGGCTTTAATGGCCTGTATTCATGTGCTGTCGAATTTAATCCACACAGCCCCTTTGAGGGGAGGTCATTATTCCAAGTGGAGGAACCAGGTCTCAGAGACTTGCCCAGCATCACACAGCCGGTAAGCAATGGAGCTGGGTGTGTTACCAGGTCTGGCTGGCTCCAAAGCCCATGTGTCTCATACTGAATTCACTTCACACTCCTCCCCGGAGTGCTGCCCACTCCCCACTCCCCAGAGGCAGACACAGGCAGTAGAACAGCAGATGATGAGCAGACCACCAAGAATCACTAATTGAGGAGCATCAACCCCAGGACAGGGAGGCATCAACTGCTATCAAATAAATAACTGGGGCACCTGGGTGGCTCAGTGGGCTAAGCCTCGGCCTTCGGCTCAGGTCATGATCTCAGGGTCCTGGGATCCAGCCCCACGTCAGGCTCTCTGCTCGGCAGGGAGCCTGCTTCTCCCTCTAGCTGCCCCAACCCACTTGTGCTCTCTCTCTCCCTCTCTGTCTTTCTCTCAAATAAATAAATAAAATCTTGAAAAGGAAAACTAATACTAGCAGATGTAATACTGAAGCAAACAGAAGATTTTAGAGTGAGCAAGATTGTTGTCTTCAGAGAGATACAAAAACAGTTTCCATGAAGAAGAATAGGCTAGCATTTTATGGATTTAAATTCTTGATCATTCAAGTAAGAACCTTAGGGTGTGAGCTGTGCAGTAGAAGGGATGGAAAAGGACAAAGCAGTGGGTTGGAAACTTGAGGGGTTTCCCAATAACCTAGCACAAGAGGACCCCCCAAAAGAGCCAGTTAATCTATTATTTTGAAACCATTTGGAATGGAGATCCAAATGATCACAAAATAAGAATTAGAAGGCAGGAAAAATGGAAGTGAAAGCAAGTCAAGATTCTTGACGTATTTGGGGAAGTTAGCTCAAGACTTGCATAAAATGTTTAAATACATAAACATTTTAGTGGCTCCTTAGAAGAATAAAATAATGTAGGACATCCAAACTACTAAAGATGAATTTTAAAAGAACTCATGAAGAAAAATAAAATAAAATACACACACACACACACACACACACACACACACACATTTATATATAATAAGATGGCAAGAATAAATCCAAGCAAAATAGCTTGGATGAATAGCTTGGAAAAATAGCATGAATGAAATAAATGCCCTGGTAAATGACAGACTGTCAGATTGGATTTTTTAAAAATCCAAACATAAGTTACTTATAAGAGATATAGCTTTAAAAATGACCCTTAAGATATTAAAAAAAAAAAAAAGGAAATGCTAACGGAAAGCAAGTAAACAATATTAATGGCAAATAAAGTAGAATTGAAACAGAAAACATCATTAAACAGGGCCCAAAAATGCATTTCAAAGTGACTAAAGACCTAGTCTGCTGATAATTTGTAATATAAACAAACTTATGTAACCAACCATACAGCTATAAAACATATAAAGCAGTGCCTGATAGAAATATAAGGAGTAATTGACAGTCACAGTCATTACAGGAAAATTTATACACTTTCCTCAAGTATCATCAGACAAGTAGGCATAAAATAATGAGTATTTAAATAATGGAACTATCAATTGTGATCTCTTAGAGAGGCAGACACCAAGACAGAGTGAGGCAGCATGTCTGGATTTTAATAGTGGTCCCTTGCTTACCAGCTTTTGGTAACCTTGAGGAAATTACCTAGCCTCTCCAAGTTTATTTTTCCTCATCTGTAAAATGGGCTCATACCTACCACACATTGTGAGGATCGAAGAAGCTAATGTTTATGGAACAACTTGTAGAGCTTTTAGGTTGTAAATAGGGAATGTGCATTGTTTTTAAACTTAGGTGAACATTCACAAATTACCCACGTATCCCATCGTAAAAGCAAACCTCGATAGATTGTTAAAGTCAGACACTTCGGGCCCCCCTCTGAGACCATAGTGCAGAAACTTGGAAGCTAAAAAGGATGAGCAAAAAGTGAAGGATAGTGAAATTTATTCATTCCAAAGCCAATGGGATGAAGACACAATCCACACCGAGGAAAATACCATTACATATACACAGAAAACAGATAGACTGGAAAAAAAGGGGAACAAAGTTGCCAACATAAAAGCTAGAAAAGGACAATTAGATAAATTGGACCCTGAAAGTATAAAGTGAGGATATTGTTAAAGTGGAAGTCATGATATAAGAAAATAAAAGGAACAATAACAAAAGTATTTCACGTCAATAAAACCAAGAGCTGGGTCATTTTGTCCAACACAACAGGCAAACCTATAGCAAACTTGATCAAGAAATAAAAGAGAGGGATTAAAAAAAAAACACTAGAAATCATAAACTATAATCATATTGAGAAGATTTTTAACTTCTATTACTTTTCACAATTTTATTCCCATAAAAAAAAAAGAAATGCATGAAATGAAAAATCTAACTAGACCAATTACCTTAGGAAAAAATTGTAAAAGTAGGCAAAGACCTATGCCTTTAAAAAGCACCAGGCCCAGGTAACTATACAGAGTTCCACTGAGCAATCAGGGAATGAATGATTTCTGTGTATATAAGCTCTTCCAGAGAGTAGAGCAATATGAAAAACTCATCCTAGGAGATTAACTTACTCTGATCATTAACCAGAAATAAGAGCGGGCACTTACACAGTGCAGAAAACTGCAGGCCAAACTCACTTTGAAAGCAGATACAGAAGTTCTAAATAACTGTTTGCAAAGCCATTCCTGTTAGAAGAATATATTTTGAGTCAAGTACAGTGTCATCCAGGAATGCTATGTTGATTCTTTATGACATTAACATTGTTCATTATTAATATGAAAAGAATTGAGTGAAATAACAGGATGATTATGAGGATAAGGACTTCTGAAAAGACAAAAATTAAGTTTAACATACATTTATGGCATTTTTTAAATTCCTAGTAAGGAAGATATGGAAGGAAACTTCCTCAACTTGAAAAAAGTCCTCTCTCAGAAGCCCATACAATCTATAGGATAGAAACCTGATACTGAGATGTTAGAAGTGGTCCTACCTAAATGAGGAGCAAGATATAAGTTCCTGCTTTTATCTCTTTGATTTAGTAGTGTTAGAGATCTTAACAATAAAAAGAAATGAATAACCTTTATTGTAAAAAAAAAAAAAAAAAAAAAAGGAACAATAGTATCCCTATGGCAAACAATGTTATTATTCCCTAGGAAACCTGAGATAATCAACTGATTAAATGTGAGGCCTTGTGAATGCAGAGACTAAAAGCTGGGGGATACTTATACATTGCCTGACCTTTGAATGCCTTCTCCAAGCCACACACTGATCCATTGGCTAAGGACAGAAGCCTTACTGGACCAAGGTGTTTATGCACCACCTCTGGCCAATAGTTGGTTGATCACTAAGCTTTGTCAACCCAGGACAACCCCTAGGAAACCAGGCTTAAAAATAGATAAGTATAGGGGCATCTGGGTGGCTCAGTCATTAAGCGTCTGCCTTTGGCTCAGATCATGATGCCAAGATCCTGGGATCAAGTCCTGCATCTGGCTCCTTGCTTGGTGGGAAGCCTGCTTCTCCCTCTCCCTCTGCCTGCTTGTGTTCCCTTTCTTGCTATCTGTCTGTCTGTCTGTCTCTCTCTCTCTCTCTGTCAAACAAATAAATTTTAAAAATCAAATTAAAAAATAAATAAACAAGTGAAAAAAAAATACTGAGCAGAGATATCACACACTGCCAGAGAAACAGACTCCACAGAATTAGTCCAAGCAAGACATTAAACAAAGAAGCAAAGCAAAACGAAGTAACAACTACCACTTCCCAAAGCAGGGGAAAGAATACAGAGTGGCCACAGCAATTGAGTAAAACATTCAGTTTTTTTTTTTTTTACAAAATTTTTTTTTACAAAAAAAATTATGAAACATGCAAAGAATTCGAAACAAGGTAAACAGTGTACAGGAAAAGAAATCAGTTGAAGCTGCTCTGAGGAACCCAGATGTTGTTGGATTTAGTCGTCAAGGACTTCAAAGCAAGCAGCTATTACAGATGTGCTTAGAGAACTAAATGAAACCATGTTTAAAGAATTAAAGGACAGTGTGATAACAATGACTTGTCGGATAGAAAATATCAATAAAAGATGGAAATTGTAAAAAAAAAAAAAAAAAAGCCAAGTAGAAATTCTGGAGTTGAAAGTCGAATTCATGAGAGGGGCTCAGTAGCTGACAAAGATCAGTGAAGATAGATCAGTGCAGGCCATCAAATGTAAAGAACAGAAAGAAAAAAATAATAAAAATGAGCAAAGCCTCAGAGACCTGTGAGACACCATAAAGTATAGATGTAAAAAGACACATAATTGGAGTTCCAGAGGGAGAGGATAGCGAGAAAGGGGCAGAAAAAAAATAGCTGATCAAAGAATTGCCCCAGACAGTGGAGTTATACAGACTCCTGCACAGTAATTGATATGAAGACAATTGGCTATCCATTTGGAAAGAAATTACAGAAAATCTCGACCTCACTAGGAAAAAAAATAGGTTGATTGGAAGGTTATGTATAAAAAGAAGTATTAGTGGAAAATACTGAATATTTTCATAATCTTTGGATGGGAAAGCTCTTCTTCCTAAGCAAGTCGTAAAACCCAGAACCCATAAAGAAAAGATTGAAAGATTAAATCTATAAAAATGTTAAACTTTGGTGTGATCATAAAATGTTACAAACTAAAAGATATTTGGGATAATATATTTGCTACGCAGCTAACAGACAGATATGTAAATGTCTTCTTCAGAGCAATAAGGAAAAAACCAAAAATTATAAAAATGGGTGAAGGGATATGAATAGACAATTCACAAAAACTTTAGTGGCAAATAAACATGTAAAAAACAAATACAAATAAATGACAGACATTAGCATCACTGGTAATCAGAGCAATGTAAACTCAAATGAAAATAAGGTCCCTACCCAATTAAACTGGCAAAATCCAAAAGATTGTTAATTAAGATGAGGAGAAATGGGCACTCTTAAATACTGTTGGCATAAAAGCCAATTTGATAGTAACTATCGGAATTTAAAGTATGAATACCAACAGTTCCACTTTTAGGAACCTCTCTCAAAATTCTTACATAAATATGTATCCAGCAGAAATTTCTAACTTTTCAATAGTAGATGTAGCTGTCATTGTTCTCAGCATAAATGTAAGCTTTCTCTATTTTGGTGAAATAGAAAATAATATGCCACTAGGATTCTGAGAGGAAGCTGTTAGATTCAGTTTAAAAAATAATAATAATACATTTTTATTAAGAACTTCTTATAGATGAGGCACAATAACAAGTAATTTACCTGGACAAATTCATTTAATCTTCATGAGAATTTGGCCAGGAAGCGGAGGCAGGGGGAGGTGCCAAGGTCACAGAGTTGGCAAGTGGCTAAGTTAGTGTTCACTCTAACCACTAGACTGTACAGCCACCTGCAAGGCCTCATGACATCTTTTTCTCCAGACATGAGCCGTCCAACAGCATTGTATCACCTGGACATTAGAAATGTAGAAATGCTGAATTTCAGGCTCAACCCAGAGCCGCTGAATCAGAATCTGCATTTTAACAATATCCCCAGTGACGCATTTGCACATTTATATTGAGAAGCCCTGGCCTAAAGCATATGACTTAAATCACTCCAAGCTTCTCTTTCCCCAACTATAAAATGGTGATGACAGTCTTTGCCATGCAAGGCTGTTGTGGGCAATCTTTTATCCACATGTTCGTTCAGTCATTCAGCAAATGCTTTGCACCCACCATATGCCAAGACTGGTTTTGGGCTGCAGGGTTAAAAAAAAAAAAGGTAGACAAAAATAATAATAATTTCCAGCCCTCGTGTAGCTTATGTTCTGGTAGAGACAAATAATAAGTAAAATATAACAGCATATCACATGATGATAAGTGCTGTGAGGAAAATAAAGGAGACCAGGGGTGAGGATGGGAAAGTTTGTAGTTTTCAAGAGTGATGGCTGAGACCTTCATTCAGGGTGGGGAACCCAAGCCGTCTCAGTAAGTTGTCGTATGGCCCTTGTGTATAAAGGCCTTAGCAAGCCTGTGTTTCCTGAGAATTCTCTTTCCTTGCTTTGATCCCTGCTTGGTCCTGTGAAACCCTGTGCAGTGTCCACACTGGACATCCAGGAGCCTCTGTGTGTGTGCTCACTAGGACTCACCCTAAGGAAGTTTTCTGCCCCAAAGTGGATCACTTAGTCGCTGACAACAGCAGTGGACAGTCACACTAATTTTTAAAGCTGTTGGTGGCCAGAGCACATTTTGCAGAAGAGAAGTCCCAGGCTTCATGACTTAGTTATGCTTAGAGGGTAACAGCAACAAGAAGTCTCCCTTGCAGCAAGCTTGCTGGAGGCCAAAACTTAACTTGTACACAAGCCAGGTCTGGCACTTTAAAGCAACCTGGTGTGTAACCCCCAGGTTTTCTCCATAAAAAGATTAGCAAGATTTTTTTTTTCTTGAGGCGAGGGAGAAAGGGGGTAGGGGGAAATGGAGAGAGAGAATCTTAAGCAGGGACAATGCCCAGCACGGAGTTCAATCTCATGACCCTGAGATCATGACCTGAGCTGAAATCAAGAGTTGGACACTTAACTGACTGAGTGATCCAGGTGCCCCAGCAAGGAGATCTTAATGTCAAACCATGTGGTCTAAAACCCAGCATGACCTCCTATCCACCTTTCCAGGCCATTTCCTCCAATATCCTTTGCCTTGTTCACCAGCCACTCTGGACCGTGAAGGTTGGCAGTCCACCCACCATGCACTTCCCTGGGCTTCCTGACCTGGTTTCTTCCTTCCTTCTGGCTGTGGAAAGCCCAGTCATTCCTCAAGATTGAAGTCTCACACATCCTCTCTTCCATCATGCCCTCTCAGATACCTTCCTGGGTAGTCCTGCCCCAGGGCCTTTGCACTTGCCTCTGCTAGGAGCACCCTTCCCCCAGATCTTTGCTTGGCTGGCTTCTTCTTTTAGTGGGGGGTCTGAGCCTAAATTTCACTTTTTCAATGAGGTCTTCCTGAACACCTAAGCTAGTGTTGCAAACCTCCATCAACTAGATCCCATTTCCCTGTGTTATTTTCTTCATAGCACTTGCCACTGTCTGCAATTACTATTTTTCATTGTCTGTCTTCTTCCACAAGATTGAAAACACCATGACAGGAAAGTCACAGCTGCCTTGTTTCCTGGGTATCCCCAGCATCCGATGCCCCGGCCATAGTACATGTTCAGACAAATGAAAGAATTGGCCATGCCCACTCTGTTAAAATCAACACAAGTATTTCTTTCTGCCTTCATGCAGGGTGTGTGTCCTTAAACACCTGCACACCCTGCAGCACATCTAATGAGCACCTCGTATGTCCTAGGGACTCAGGAGATTTGTATTGAGTTGAAATCCCATGTCTAGGTGTTTCAACAGCTTCCCTTAACCTACAGCAAAAGTTTATTTAATTTCAATGTGGGAATAAGTAAAAAAGGTAAAACTTTGAAATAAGGGGCTGAATCATGTAACAGAAACAAAGGCTTCTAAGAGCTAACTTGAACTCCACAAATTTTGGTCAGAGACACCGTGAAAACATTCTCCTCTCTCTCTCTCTTTCTCTCTCTCTCTCTCTCTCTCTCTCACACACACACACACACACACACACAGAATCAAGCCCACTGCTCTCAGCAATGGTTTCAAACCATTTTTTTTTCCTTTCTCTTCCTTCTGCGTATGTCTGAATGTGAGCTGAATAGTCAAGTTCCTGAAATGAACTTGAAATGAATCAATTTTTTTTTTCTCAACAGAAGCCAAACACTTTAAAGTGGGGAGATGGCTGATTGAATTTTGGAGAGAGAGTTACGTTCCTGGGCTCTTGGGTCAATTTTAGTTTTGGCTGGAGGGAGAAAGTGTGTGCTTCCTTGCACAGCTCACATTCAACACACACCATCTGGACGGTGGGGATGAGGTTCAGCCTGGGTTGTCCACACACACACAGCCGCCCTCTGACCCGTGTGGACAGATGCATGAATCAAGCCAGCAGTGACATCTTCCTGCTGACTGAGGGCGCCAGCTTATCAAGGAACCTGGGGGTGCTGTGCTCACAGCCAGCCAGCCACTGTGACATCTGGAAGCATGAACACTTCGTCGCTGGTCAGAATGCCCATGCTGCGCTGCAGGGTTGCTCTGGTCCCTGACGTGGAAGAGCCTTTAAAGCCAGTGATTATGCGGTTTACTTCCTCTTGTTCCTTAAAAGCAACAGGACACAGAGCCCTGTTGTTGCCGGGCGAGGGCTTGTTACAGAAGTTGCTAACAGGAAGTCTCGCTGAGGATAAACAGAGCTCATCGGTCATTGCCCAGAAACACGTGGTTCTCATTTAACCTGCCCAGGACTCATTGTGGATGCTTCAGAAGCACAAAAACAGGAAAACTCCTCTCTCTGACATACACGCCATGTTTCTTCCGACCCAAAGGAACGTTCTTGACCTTGTTAGATGCTGGGTGGTATGCTCTCTCCAGCTGTCCGGGAGCCAGCTTTCCTCACTTCTCCTTAGTGATCCAAACTAAGTGACAACGTGTTTCAGACCCCTCACCAAGTCTTGAAACTCTAGACCTAAGCTTTCTTTTCACTGCCCTGATGGAGGTACTCTCAGAAAGTTGTGTTGGGAGGTTAGACAGATGGCTACATGTGAGACAGCAATCAGAAAATGATGGTTCTTTATGCTTTTTTAAAGAGTTTTATTTGTTTATTTGAGAGAGCATGTGTGCTCTCTCGTGTGCAAGCAGGGGAAAGGGCAGAGGGAGAGAGAGAATCTCAAAGGAGACTCACGCTGAGCGCTGAGTAGACATGGCTCTCGATCTCATGACCTGGAGATGGTGACCTGAGCTGAAACCAGGAGTCGGACAGTCCCTCAACTGACTGAGCCACCGAGGCGCCCCTTTATTTTTGATAAGGGGAGAGTTATCAAGTGATACATCTAATAAATGCAGCCATAGCTCAGTGAATCAATAGGTACATTACTTTATCCTTTAATGTAAGATGGAGAAGAGCTCTGTTCTTTACCATAAGCCGGGTCTAAGCTAGACCCAGGATCTAAATAAACTGATATAGTTCCAAGGGCTGTGTTGTGTCCCGCAGGGGGCTACTGACCATTTATTACCCAGATCAACAGACTGTTCTGTCTCCAAAATGCTTCATTATCTGTGGAAGGAAAACATTTTTGGCACACATGTCAAGTGCTCAGATAACATATTTATGTCTCCCTGTTTCACTAAAGAGAATCTGACCGCATCTGGAAATTCTTTTGTGTCAATGCTTCTCTGAAGCTACTTCCCATCTGTATTCCTTTAACTCCGGGGAAAGACCATCCCCATGTTTGAGAAATGGGCCTCAGCCCGGGAGACTGGGCTTTCTCTGATTAAAATGTAAATGAATTTTCTTTCCCAGGGCAGCCTCAAGGCAGCCTGCACTCTTGACTTTCCAGCGGGCTGGCCGGCCACACCCATAGGAAAAGGAGGGGGTGGGCAGTGGGGAGGGCATGCCACTGTTTTGCCAAACCCTAGAGCTGCTGAGGGGGAAAAACCATTGGCTTTTACCATAAAAGTGAAATATTTTATGAAGTAACGGCAGACTGATAGAGGTCATAACTGTACAATGGATTGTGCTCTCCCTTTCCTCTAGAAGATTGATTCTGAGGCTTTGCCCTTTTATTTCCTGTTTCAGTTTTGGTCTCAGAAACACCCTGACCTTTCACAGTGGTGGTGGCCTAAAGGGCTGGGGGAGGGGGTGTGAGGAAGCAAACATTTCATTTAGAAGATAATTTTCAATTAGAGAGGAGACCTTGCAAGTGAAAGTTACAACCTTCTCCCGCTTTTTAAAGTTGCTGTTTTTGCCTGTTGGGAATTAAAGGACACCAGGCCATTCTTTTTTTTTTTTTTTTTAAGATTTTATTTTATTTATTTGACAGAGATCACAAGTAGGCAGAGAGGGAGGCAGAGAGAGAGGAGGAAGCAGACTCCCTGCTGAGCAGAAAGCCCGATTTGGGGCTCAATCCCAGGACCCTGGGATCATGACCTGAGCAGAAGGCAGAGGCTTTAACCCACTGAGCCACTCAGGCGCCTCATACCAGGCCATTCTTAAACTCCTTCCTCTTCCTGTTCCATCCCAACTCTGCCAGTTTGGAGGTGGGCTGTTCTGCCTCTCATTTCCCTTTTTTCAGTTCAGAAACAGAACATGCTCTTCATCCGAGTGAGGATCGAGGTGGAGGAGGACTGGCCAAAGCCAGAGCCTCTTTTTAACTTACCTCATATTGTCGTGATCACCAAAGTATCTTGCCTTTTGTCTGTAAGGACACATTGAGGTCTTTAGCTACACACAGAGGTAAATAACAGGAAAGCAGAACTCGCTGAACTGATAAACAAGGGGCCCTTTTCACAAGGCAAGGGGAAAGGGCTGAGGGAGAGAGAGACTCTCAAGAAGACTCCACGCTGAGCGCCGAGTGAACACGGTCTCAATCTCACAACCCTGAGATGGTGACCTGAGCCGAAACCAGGAGTCAGACAGTCCCTCAACTGACTGAGCCACCGAGGTGCCCCTTTAGTTTTTGATAAGGGGATAATTATCAAGTGATACATCTAATAAATGCAACCATAGCAAGAGAACCCATGCCCCCGGAGGGCCTACTGGGGGACACTTTTGAGAACTCCTTCCTTTACATGAAATGATGCCTGCACACAAAAACGGTGCATTCAGCCTTTCAAATACATTAGTAACCTAAAGCTAGGCATACCCATTAGGAGGAAGTACCCAGAATTGTCATTGGTTTCTCTGTCCTTATGTTAAGCAATGCCATTGCAGGTGAAAAATCAGAGTAATTATATGGGGCCTTGGAGCAGCTACCCTACTGTATTATTCTGAGTCTGTATTATTACAAAGACTCAAAATGACTGGTAATACATGAAAATATTTGTTTTAGGATTTATTAGTAAAATACTGTCCTCACTTCCCCTTCTTTGGTCAAGGCCAAGAAACACTCAATAGTGAATCAGAGCAATGTGATTTAACCTAAGTCTTAACCTAAGGAGCTCTGTCAGACTGGAAAAGACTGTTTATCACAGTTTATATTTTGCTGAATGGAAAATATGTAGTTCTTACTTATCTTTCTGTGAGTAAACATCTTGGGCCAGCCTAATTAGCCAGTTAGTGTCATCTCTCAATCATTTTATGAGTATTGTTTTTACTTAAACCCTTGAAGTCCTAAAATTAATTTCACCAAAGCCTCTATGCTAAAGGTTTGGCCTCCTGTGGGAGAAGGGGGCTTATTCTCTTCTGATACTTGGTTCCCAGATGAGGCAGTAAGTAATTGAATTAGCAAGGAAGGCATTGAAAACATTCTCTGGGTTTTCAAACTCAAGGGGCGTGTGACTCTCAAGGAGCAGGTGGCAAGTCAGGGGACAGGTTGTGTTTACCCAGTTGCCAATAGCTGTGATGGGTGTAATACTATATGGAAAAGCAGCCCAAGGATGTAACAGAGAACAGAGTCAGTGATTAACAGATAAATGTGAGTTAACATGAAACACATGTTACTCGAAAATGAACCTGTGCCCTCTTTAATCCAAGTCAATTTAACAAACATAATTTTTTATTTTTTTAAAAGATTTTATTTATTTATTTGCCAGACAGAGATCACAAGTAGGCAGAGAGGCAGGCAGAGAGAGAGGAGGAAGCAGGCTCCCCACCAAGCAGAGAGCCCGATGCGGGGCTCGATCCCAGGACCCTGGGATCATGACCCAAGCCGAAGGCAGAGGCTTTAACCCACTGAGCCAACCAGGCGCCCCACAAACATAATTTTTAAATCAAACTTCCGTTAAGGCCCCCGTCGGTGAAGACTCCAAACATCGTTGGGGTGGCGGGGATGAGGGGGGCACGTTGTCACTTTGTTCCCCTGCTCATTGAATCCCCTATTTCTCTTCTGTTTGCTGTGTACTGTGTTCAAGGCAGTCCATCAATCCAGGGACACTCCGGTGACCTTTCCCTGGACCCCGGCCAGCCGGAGGATGATCAAGGAATGGGGCTGTTGCTGGTAGAAAGGAGACGTCTATGCCTTAGCCTGCTAAACACGTACCAGTAATCGCACACGCCTCAAGTGAGAAGTGGGTCCTTCACTTGAGACGTGTTCATTGCCATCTGGGTAGCTGCCCGCCTCCCTCCACCCAATCTAAGATTCGCCTGTAAGACCCTCCTCTGTGTCCAGCCCACCTCTCCTGCCTGCTTTCTGACCGCTAGTACCCAACATTCATTGTGTACCTGAGCCATGTTGAACTCTTGGGCTCTCCCAGGTTAAGTCTACTGTTTGAACCTCTGTGCTTCCGCAGATGCTGTTCCTCCCTGCCTGGAATTACCTTCCCCTCCTCACTTGGCTCTGTGGAAGTTCTCTTTATCTTCCAAGAGCCATGGGAAGTGCCACCGCCCCTGAGTCCTGAGCCCAGGTCTCGACAAGCCCACTGCTGGGGGAGGGAGAAATTTGTAGATGAGAGTCATGGTGGTAGCAGTGCCACTGCTCTGAGGGTTGTGAGCGGGTGGACATGAGATAGACATGGGGGACAGGCGCTGTGCAGTCAGGGCCCAGGGAAGGGGCACCAGGAAGGGGGCATCCGGGGAGGGCTTCAGAGGTGACACTCATTCCACAGTCAAAATATCTAGGTACATGGGGGCACCTGGGTGGCTCAGTGGGTTAAAGCCTCTGCCTTCGGCTCAGGTCATGATCCCAGGTTCCTGGGATCGAGTCCCGCATCGGGCTCTCTGCTCAGCAAGGAGCCTGCTTCCTCCTCTCCCTCTGCCTACTTGTGATCTCTGTCTGTCAAATAAATAAGTAAAATCTAAAAAAAATATCTAGGTACATGACTGGATACTTACCCTCTCTGGGCCTCAGTCTTCTGATCAGTAAAATAAGGGTGAAAATTAAGGAGACCAGATGTTCCAGTTTGCCTGGCACATTCTTTTTTTTATAATTTTTTTTGTTTTTATTTATTTATTTGACAGACAGAGATCACAAGTAGGCAGAGAGGCAGGTAGAGAGAGAGGGTGAGGAAGCAGGCTCCCTGCTGAGCAGAGAGCCCTATACAGGGCTCGATCCCAGGACCCTGAGATCATGACCTGAGCTGAAGACAGAGGTTTAACCCACTGAGCCACCCAGGTGCCCCTGCCTGGCACATTCTTGATATTGGTCTCTATCTTACCAGTCTATCTGGTTGACTTCCCCACTTCACTCTCAAAAAGGTCCTGGTTTGGACAATAAATGATACGGTTACCTTACTCATGGCAGAATTCTCTGTGCATGGGTACCAAAAAGATTCAGTGCATGTCCTGGCTCTTAAAATAGTACCAGTGTGAGCTAGTATTATTCCTGTTTGTATGTGAACTCCATACTCGGATGGGGCCTTAAGCAGTTGGAATTGGTTTCCAGGGTGATATGCTTGGGGAATGAGACTCAGAAAACAGATCAAAGGACTTCTCCGTCCCTCCAGTCTTCAGGCCCAGGGACAAAGACTGCATTAGGGCTTCTCTGTTCTGGGACCCCAGGGGAGGCCTGTGTCTTTCTCTAACTCTAGGTCAGCAAACAACTCTGAGTTACCTTACCTTAAGCAGGCCCCTATCCCCAGGCACAACATGGAAATGCTTTGTTTTCTCCAGCCCCTGCATCAGCCCAGCACAGAAAGTCTTTAGTTAAAGCTCTAGATGTTTCTTTGAATGGTAACACGCAAAAGATGGATTCTCTTTTGTGGTATCATACCCATGGAATCACCCCAATTCATATTTTGAACCCCATATTTTATGAAGCGAGGTTTTGTCAGGCTACCTAGACAATACTGAGCACTTTGTCCCCGGATAGGCCTGGGACCTTGCTGGCTTCTGACTATGAACCCTCCTGACCGAGGCTGACACGGACCCTGCCACCAAGGGATGTCCACATCTCCTTGGGCTCCTGACAGTTTCCCAAATCACCACCATCTCTTCCTTTCTGACTTGCACAATGTTTTCTTTGGGGTCAGGACAGGAGAGTGGAGAAGACCAAAAGCCAGCAGAAAACCCTCAATAGATTCCTTGGCGGAATCCAGCCTCGACATTGTGTCCCGCATCCTTCTGTCCTTCGTGTATATGTTTGGTGAAGTCCTTTTATTCACATTCCGATGGACACAGACCTCTTCCAGCAACCAGAGGTCCTGGAAGATAAGCAGCCATGTCATGGGAAGCATTTGGACTCAGATAGTGTGGGAAATTAATGAGAAGTGAGTGGGCAGAGATGAGCAGGGGGCAACGGCCACAGAGTCCTTGGCCAGCCACAGAAACGAAGTTGCTGGACATGAGCGCTGTGGCATTTGGATTGCCTGTAATGCAAGAAGAAAATAGTATTTCTCTTTGATTTTAGGCAAAGAAGGTGGTTAGAACCAAGCTAGGGGTGATCAGTCGTTGCTTATCTATGTAATATGAGACTGGGTGGCCCTGTGCTCTTAGAAGGTGCACGGTTCTCAGAGTAGTAATTAGCAGGTGAGGACCACCTTAGGGGCCACCCAGACCCCCCATCCTCATTTTACACGAAGCAGCTGGAGTCCTGGAAACCCAAACTGGCACAGCTCTCAGGAGGCAGAATTGGGGCTGAAGCCCAGGACGGTCAAGTGCTTATCGAGGCCATCTGTGCCATGGGATTCCTTCACTGGGTGCTTCTTGCTGCCAACAGCCAGTCACATGACCTTGGACGGCTCCTGGAACTCAGGGGTTCTGGTTCCTTATCTGTCAGCTGAGGCCAAGGAACTGTGTGATCTGCAGGCTGCCTCCCAGAAACCACACTCCAGGATGCTCTGTTCCCCTTCCAACCCAAGACAGCAGGGAGCAGCCTGGCCCCCCAGCCAGCAGGCACTTTTATCTCCCACGCTCTAGCCAGGGGTTGTTTTTCTGGCCACATGGGTCAGGACGGAGGATTCTGGGCTTCCTAGGCTTCTAGGTGAGTGCTTCCTTCCTTTGGCCCGGGTGGGAACAAGAAGGTATGGTTTCCCTCCACCTTTGCTGGTCCATGACTCCCACCCCAGCCCCATCCTCAAGCTCTATACCTGAGAACCAGGAAAGTGGTTATAAACACCAGCTCCAGAGCTGGATGGTCTGCTAACTGGGAGACCTCAGGTAGTCATCTGGTCTCCCCTTGCCTCTCCGTTTCTCCATCTGTAAAATGGAGATAGTAACAGCCCTCATTTCCAGGGCAAGGACTGCATGAGCTGTGGGGTGTTATTGCAACTGTTGCATTCATTTCTATCCAACCTAGAAAAATCCTTCCCTTCCATGGCCCGGCCACAGTCTGAGCTGCTCAGTTCTAGCTGAGGGAAAGTCTGCAGCAGGATAAACGGGTTCGGAACCAGACCCACGAAGCACCAAGCAGTCTTGGGTCTCCGTTTAAAAGAGGACCTCCCTCGAAGAAAAGTGTCATTGCCCCGCCCCCGCCCCCAAATGAAGTGATTCCTGCGTAACTACAGTCAGGAGCACAACTGGCTGATAATCTCATTCACTCATTTACCACAGACTCAGTCTCCACTTCCCTTCTCCAGATTCCACTGGGGCAGATCAAATGTCACAGGGGATCACATCACATCACTGTCGGCCCCATTCACTGGTCCCCGAGACTCCAGGGGAAAGAGGCAAGGGAAGCTCTAAGCGACGTCTCTGCTCCACCGGGCACACAGTGGGACTTTGGCTGCTGCTCACCCCCTTTCTTTCTCCATCCCAGCTTCCTGCCCGTCCATGTGGGGGTCTTCACAGCGCCAGCCTCCTCGCACCCCAGGTTAGCGAAACTGGCTGAGCTGGGGTTCCATTCCACACTTCTTCTCCCAGCCTAGAGACCCAAAGCACCAATTTGCAGAGCCAGGAGGAACTCTGCCCCCATCCCTGATTTTAATTAAGGACGGACGCATCCAGCAAGACTCAGAGATTCTGTTTCTCTAAACCCAGACCAATGTGTTTGTGTGGTCAGGCCCAGTCATCTCAACAAGAGGAATGCGTACACCCCAAGGCTGCCGAAGGACCATTTTTCCAGTGGCCTTTCGGCAAATGTCCACCCCAGAAGACAAACAGGGAAAGTGCAGGATGGTTCAGAGTGAAAGATGATTGGAATCAAGAACATGAGCACAACACATTCAAGTTCTCAAATGCCCGATGAACGAAATGTTTTCCATCCATGATGTGCCCTATGTGCCTAAACAGAGGGTAACCCCCAAATAACACAATCCCCCATGTCTCTGATGAGGTACACTTAACACTTCTTTGGCTGACTTAGTAGGAGTGAGAGGTGTGGTTGTCTTGGAGGCAGGAGATGGGAATGGACTGGTAAGAGGCCAGAGGGAACTTTCTGGAGTGAATGACAGATTCTGTACCTTCACTGGGGTGGTGGTGATATGGGTGATTTTGTCACATTTTATCAGACTGCACCCTTAAGATCTGTACGTATTTGTGAATGTAAATTTTACCTCCATAAAAGTAGTTAGAAATATGAATTAAATAATATCTACTTATAGGCACACCTGGGTGGCTCAGTCGTTAAGCCTCTACCTTCAGCTCAGGTCATGATCCCAGGATCCTGGGATACAGCCCCGCATCAGGCTTGGCAGGAAACCTGCTTCTCCCTCTCCCCCTCCCCCTGCTTATGTTCCCTCTCTCGCTGTGTCGCTCTCAGTTAAATAAATAAATAAAATCTTTTTAAAAATATACATATAATATTTAACCTAACCATGCCGTTGTATATTTAAAATTATGAAGAATAACATATTACTCTGTGTTGCTCTTATCATTCACACATCTCCCAAAAAGATTTTATGCAAATATATCTCCTTTGAGTTCAGCATCTATCACGACAAAGCTACTTTTCAGTTGTTTTCTAGAGCATATCATCTTAAATTTGTCTAATTAATTTGGAATGCAGTACACTTCGAATCCAAGATTCTTGCTGAAATTTTATGGCAAAACACAAGTGCTCATCTGCATAACATTGCAGTAGTTTTTCCCATTTGTCTTGTGATTATCTGTGATCCTCACCACATAAGCGACCTGTGTTTTGCTTTCTAAAATGAGCTTTAAAATATTTATCACAGTTTGACACACTTGCACCTGAGGAATAATCCCCAAAGCTGTGTTAAATCTCATTTCCTCTTACCCATTATTTCCCTCCTGTGACTTCTAAAAGCAGCCAAAACCAGCATTGATTGAGACCGTTTCAGGCTGCTGTGTCTTCCCAGGTTTTGTGGTTCAAATAAAGTAATCGAGGGGCGCCTGGGTGGCTCAGTCATTAAGCGTCTGCTTTCGGCTGAGGTCATGATCCCAGGGTCCTGGGATGGAGTCCCGCATCAGGCTCCCTGCTCAGCGGGGAGTCTGCTTCTCCCTTTGCTTCTGGTACCCCCCTTGCTTGTGTTTGCGTGCTTGCTCTCTCTCAAATAGATAAACACAATCTTTAAAAAATAATAATAAAGTAATTGAGACAGTCCCAATTGTAAGATAGTCTTAAAGAATACTAACTCCTAAACTAGGAGAGATTGGTAAAGGCAACACTCTCTTTCCTAATAATTTGAGGAAGTAGACCATCTTACTTGTTTTTTTTAGGTATATACAGTAAATCCTGGCATATGTGTTTAGACCAAAGATAAAATCTGAATTAATGCAGCAAATTTGGAGGTCTTATTTTAGAGTTCATTATGAAAAGATTAGCACTGTTGGCTTAACTTAGAAGTTTCTTTATGTAAAAATTTTTAAGTTTTGCTCCCTACCATGAATGGAAGCTGAAACACTCTTGAATAAATTCAAACACACTGTATTTTCCTCAAGGGCATTAAAAATAAGAGTGTTTGATTTAAACAGATGATTCTGTTTAGAAATGGGGTTATAAACACAATCCTAAATTATGAATTACTAACTACGAATTTTGCCACTTGACCTGAAGTTCTGTCTAGTCCTCAGCTAAAACTGGTATGGTATGATGATGTATATAAAGAAGTCTTGGTTTTTTTCAACATTTCCTCAATGTAGGCATCAAAATAGTGTTGTTCTCAAAGAAACCAACGTAGGAGACCATACGCTGTTGTTTCAGGGTGTTTCGTTTTCAGTGTTGTTGTTGCTCAGCACTGTTGCCATCAAAAGCAAAATCAGATAACTCACCAAGAGCCCATGGGCATATAAGCTCCTGTATGGCTCGACTGGGTGGCTGCCCAACTTTTTTTTTTTTTTTTTTTTGGTAGCCTAACCCTCATTTTAAGTGACACTAAATGTGGTTGCGGCTCCCATTGGAGCAGAGACTGGGGCCCAGAGAAGTCCTACTAGATGCCTCTTCTCCTCTTAAGGGAGACAACTATGGGGTTTTACAGCACCCTGGGAGTTCCATGGAACACAGTTTGAAAACCTCTGGCAGTGGACTGTGCATGAGGGCTTGGTCTCAGAAGACCTGGGTTCTGGGCTCTATGATTATTGGCCAGTGACAACCTAAGTCTCAGCTTTCTCACCCAGACAAAGAGTATGAAAGCTCATCTCAGAGAGTAGCTACAACGAGGCTTATAAATGTGCTTTAGAAACTGTGAAGTAGAGGGTTTGTTTTGTTCCTTGAGTCTTACTGTCTCCTAGTCACGTCTCAACTGCATGCTGTGTACCATCTCATCTCAATTATTTAAGGACTTTGGATTGTTTGGCCTGGTTGATGCTACCATGCTATCTTTCAGCTCCATATTGTCCACTGGAGAATAGACAAGGGGGAGGAGCCAACTTTGTTATCACCCCTAGAGTAAGGGATTCCAGGCTCATGATTCATTCTTGGGGCAGAACACTCTGACAGATTTCTTTTCACTTTCAGGTGAGCCAAGAGAAGGGAAACTGCTCTTTCCAGAAAAACCCAACCCCCTGCATCATCCCTCAAGAGCAAGAAAATATCTTCCATACAATATTTGCCTTTTTCACAAAGTCTGGAAGAAAAGTCTTGGTAAGAATTTGCTTACTAGTTGGGTTAACATGGGTGGTCCTCACTAGGAAGGCAAGTCTGAGATGAGAGGCCAGTTTTCTCTTTGGCATTTATTATTTCCCAAATCTGGTTTTAATCAATTGGCATATAAAGTCACAAGGACTGTGGTCAACTCCCATTTTTCAGCCTGAGGTTTCAATCAAAGTGTTAAATTTACATTTCAAATTCCACTGCCTGGCAAAGGGAAAACCTTTGCAACCCACCAAGCACAAAGTAAAACATTTCCCCAGCTAGTATGAGTCTAATCAAGAGTGATGGTTCTCCTACAAGCGCTGTGGAAAACTCTCAGGCAGGATCTGCTGCAATTAAACATCTCTGAACCCTGCGACCCAGCAGTTCCACTCCCAGGTGTATCCCCAAGAGAAATGGGTACTTATGTCCCCCAAAACGCATGCATGAGAATGTTTACAGTAATCTTTCTATAGCTAAAAGCTGGAAACAGTCCGGGTCGTCATCAACAGGAGAACTGGTAGACCATTGTGGTGTAACTACACCCGGGTATATTACAGAGTAATGAACAGCACCACCACACATGGCAGCAAGAATGGATCTCACAGACATAATAATGCCTGATGAAAGCTGGAGCCAAAGCACACACATGAAGTCCAGAGACAGCAAGATTAGCAGTGGTGTTGGAGGTCGGAATAGTGGTTACTCTTGAAGGACTATCAAAAGGCAGGGGCACGAGGGGTACTGCTTAAGTACTGGAAACATTCTACTCTTGATCTGAGTATAAACATGTAAAATATATCAAGATAGACCCTTAAGATTTATTCTGTCTACTATATGTAAGTTACACCTCCATTGTTTTCAAGTGAGGGTTTTGAAGATGGAATTGTACACTTCCCCAAAGCCTCCTATTTCCCCATATATCTTCAGCTCCTTATTTCAGGCTGGGCGCATCTCCCTCACGTTGTTTTTCTCTTTTTTTTTTCCTGAAAAAGAAAGTAGGACTATTTGCCACTTGAGATATGGGGGTGTGGGGCGCCTGGGTGGCTCAGTTGGTTGAACAGCTGCCTTCAGCTCAGGTCATGATCCCAGGGTCCTGGGATCAAACTCCATATCAGGCTCCGGGACAGACCAAGAGGCTGCTTCTCCCTCTCCCTCTACCTGCTGTTCTGGCTACTTGTGCTCTCTCTGTATATCTCTGCCAAACAAATAAATGAAACCTTTTTAAAAAAAAGAATATGGGGGTGGTTTTTTGGTTTTGAGGGTTTTTCTTGGTTTTGTTTTTTGTTTTTACTTACCTAGTGCTGATGATACAACTGTTTTTAAAAGCCCTTAGAATTATTAGGTACACTGATACCTAGTAGTTTGACAGACACAACTCTGTATCTGACTGACAGTCTTACCCCACCCTTGAAATGTCATAAACATATGTATATATGTTTTGGATCCTACCTTACAGAAGAGAACTCCTCTTCTGTAACTTTAATTTGGAATTGAGGCTTCTATTGGTGACTCACATATTTTCTTGGTCAAACCTGTGCTTCTCTTTACTCATGTGTTTCATGAACCCTATGA
Source organism: Taxidea taxus jeffersonii (assembly GCA_003697995.1). Taxonomy (NCBI): domain Eukaryota; kingdom Metazoa; phylum Chordata; class Mammalia; order Carnivora; family Mustelidae; genus Taxidea; species Taxidea taxus. Next base: position 54,545 of record RCUC01169703.1, read on the forward strand.
CTTCTCAGCCCTCTTAGTTGCTCTACCTGAAAAAGGAGCCCGAACGTATATTTGCCACCGCACAGGCAAAAATTACATAATGCAGGAACCACCTCTTTGTTCAGAACTCATAAGAAAAATGATTTTGGAATATGTAAATGTGCTTATTTACATACATACATACAAAAGAACAATTCTTTCTCCTTGTGAAATCCATTTTTGTGGTAGGGTAAACCAGTGGGTGACTTTTTCCCATTTGCTTGACAGAAGTTGTGTTCTGGTGCCTTGTGGGCAGGAAACCCCCTCTATTGCCCTCTGGTGGCAAGAAGGAATGATTGCACCTTCCTATGGAATTCCTCTGCCTGGGATCCTCCTACTGAACAGAATAGAACCTCATGGAGCCCTCTACTTCATAAAGCACTGGGCATTTGTCTTTGTTTTTAATACCATTTGACAGTTCTCTGATTTTTTTTCTCAGGACTGTGAAAAGCAAGGAATTTCTTGCCTAACAATGCACTGTAACCTTAGTGCGCTCGCTAAAGAAGAAAGTCGTACTATAGACATTTACATGCTGCTGAACACAGAAATATTGAAAAAGGTAATACCTGGGGCACTGCACTCTTTGGGTTCATTTAAAAGCATCAGAGTGGGTTTTCTCAGAACTCTGCCTGTTCCTTTTAAAACTTTTCTGGCAAGTTCCATTGGTAGTTTGCTGCTGGAGGATGCTGGGGGTGGGGGGTACAAGATCCTTGCTGTTCCAAGGGTGCTCTGAGGACCAGCAGTATCAGTGTCACTTGGGAACTTATTAGAAATGCAGAATTTTTAAAAAGAGAAAGAAAGAAAGAAAGAAAAGAAAGGCAGAATCTTGGGCTCTATGACCCAGACTTACTAAATCAACATCTTTATTTTAATAAGCTCCCTGAGTTGTTTTGTGTGCACATTTAAGTTTCTCAGACTTTAGCTTGCATCAGAATTACCTGGAGACCTTGTTAAAATGCAAATTTGAGTTTGACATTCTATATTTCTGACAAGCTCCCAAGTGATGCCAGTACCGCTGCTCTCGTTCTAAATCAGTGGTTGACAGACCTTTTCTGTAAAAGGCCAGTAGTAAATATTTCAGGCTTTACAGGCTATACAGTCTCTTGCCACAGCCCAGCTCTGCCACTGTATGGTGAAAGCTGCCACAGGCAATACTCAAAGGAGTGGGTGTGTTCCACATTGGCTGTGTTCCAATAAAACTTTATTTATGAAAACAGGCAAAGGGCCAGATTTGACCCTTGGGTGGTAGTTTGCCAGTCCTTCGTTTGGATGACACCTTATTTCAGAGAAGCCCAACTTTTGAATTTCAGGTGACTTTGCCAGTATGAACTAATCATATCAAAAGTGGCTCATTTAAAAACACCTCAGTCAGTGAATTGGTGGTTCTTAAAAAAATGTCAGACAAATTCACTGATTTTTAAAAATTTTTTTAAAAGATTTTATTTATTTATTTGAGAGACAGAGATCAGGCAGGCAGAGAGAGAAAGAAGCAGGCTCCCTGCTGAGCAGAGACCCTGATGCGGGGCTCGATCCCAGGACCCTGAGATCATGACCTGAGCTGAAGGCAGTGGCTTAACCCACTGAGCCACCCAGGCGCCCCCACTGATTTATTTTAACAGAAGAGCTGCTGAGTATGAAAGGCCACATCCAACGAGACGCTTTAAAAATAATCACTTGTGAAGATAAAATAAAATATGCCCGTTAGCCACAGAGATTCTATTCATTTTCCTCTGGAAGAACATAATGTGTTCAGTGTAAACCTGAATGAATATCTTTAGAAAAGTCATTCCAATGTTAGTTTTTAAGGTAGGCGTGGCAGTAGCGTGCTGACCTGAGAAATCTGAGGCAGGAGGGATGCGAGCTGCTCCGCCCACTTACCATCTGTAGCTCCCCCAGCCTGCACCCACCCAGGCGGAGCACTGCCTGGTTCCCTTCTCTCTGGTTTCCTTTGCAGGGAAATCAGTTTGGGGGGGCATTGGCTCTCATAGCAGTGATTCCATGTTGTACTTCTTCCTTTAAAAAGGACAGTGTTGGGAGAGGACCGGGCAGGAGCCAGAGCCACAGCCCCAGTAGCCATCCTGAGATTCTAGGAAGGGGGTCTTGAAGCCCCACATCATAGGAAGTACCTTCCCGGCAGGGGTCCTCAGGACCCCATATACTTAGCTGCCCCTGACCGGTGGCCCTGGTGACAGTTTTATTCCCCATGCCACAGTCATCACTGTCGCCAGAGTCCTGATGATGGCACCAAGGGCAGGAAGCCACTCTCATTCCTCTTTCACCCTTAACCCAGATGTCAGCTGCTTGTACTCCAGTCATCTGTCCTTAATTTAATTGTAAGGCCTAAGGCTTTTCTCGCATTCAGCTCTGCGGCCTCTTCTCTGCGTCTCTCTCCCACCACCAATCCATGGGGATCCTTTGCTGAGGGGCATGCCCCCCTGTCTGCTGTCCCCAAGGGCCATCCATCCCAGTCTGTACCCCAAGAGACAGCTGCAGTGTGTCCTCTGTAACTGTGAGAGGCTCCTTCTCCCTGAAAGTGCCCTCTTTGCAGAAACCAGAAATTCCAGGTGCAAAAGCCGAAAAGGAGACTGACCTGGAACCAGATGGGACCCCAGCTGCTCCCAGAGCTTGAGATGCAGAAAGTCTGTCCCCCGAAGCCAGCCACGGCCTCCCTTGGGGAGTGAGCGCTAGCAGCCCCGAGCCCTTTGGCCTTCCTGAGGGTATGGAGCTGCTCCAGGCTTGTGGTTTGCCTGGGCCTACCATCCTGTTTATTTTCCTTTGACCTCAAGGTCCGGCCCCAGACCAGGGAATTTGAGGTCTTATTGTTTGGATCTTAACAGGTTTTCATTTGAAATGTGGAGTCTGGCTTTGTAAATTAGCAGAGGATTCTGATTTCTCTGAAAGTGTTCTTGGCCTTTAGCTCTGACAATTATGGTTGTCGCCATCCTTATTGTTGTAAGACCATCCAAGATGTGACGATGATCCAAGGTTGCCAACACAGTATATCCTGACACACAAACCCACAAATCTGCGAAACTGATAAATTGGTAAAAAGCTTATCTGCCGGGAGGAGTCAAGATGGCGGAGAAGTAGGAGGCTGAGACGACATCAGCCAGCAGGAGATCAGCTAGATAGCCTATCAAACCATTCCGAACACCTATGAATCCAATAGGAGATCAAAGAGAAAAAAAACAACAATTCTAGAAACAGAAAATCGACCACTTTCTAAAAGGTAGGACCAGAGGAGAAGTGAATCCAACTCGACGGGAAGATAGACCCCAGGGGGAGGGGCCGGCTCCCGGCAAGCGGCGGAGCACAAAATCAGGACTTTTAAAAGTCTGCTCCACGGAGGGACATCGCTCCAGAGACTAAACTGGGGTGAAGACCTCACGGGGACAACGTGGACTCAGGTCCCGCGGGGTCACAGAAGGATCGGGGGTGTCTGAGTGTCGCAGAGCTCACAGGTATTAGAGCGGGGAAGCCGGCTGCGGAGACAGAGCCGAGGTTTCCTAGTGGTCTGTGACACGGACCGGTGCTCTGTGGCACTGGCCAGTGCTCTGTGCGAGGGGTCCCCACAAGATCCGGGGAGACTCCGACCCGGGAGAGCTCAGGGATCTACGGGGTCCGGAGACTCCAGGTGGGACTCTGCCAGAGACAGAGACGCTTGGTCACAGGCTGGGTGAGCTCGGAGCACTCCCAGAAGCCAGTGAGATGGGACTGCTTACGCACGAGTTTCTCTGAGCGCGGTCTGCAGGTGCGCGCGGTCTGCGAGTGCGCGCAGTGTCGGCGGGCCCGCGGTGTCGGCAGCCTGCGGAGTCTGCGGGCCTGCGGTGTCGCGGGCGCGCGGTGTCTGCGGGCGGACGCGTGCGCGCACTCTCCGGCGCAAACGTGGGCTAGGGAGACTGGAGGGATTAAACGCTTTTCTCTGAAGGCGCACTGAAGACGGGGGGCCCCTAGCTCTCGGCTCCTCTGAACCAGAGATTGGGAGGCCGCCATTGTCATTCCCGTCCTCCAGAACTCTACAGAAAGCGCGTTCAGGGAACAAAAGCTCCTGAAAGCAAACCTGAGAGGATTACTTAGCCCGGCCCCTGGTAAGGGCGGTGCAACTCCGCCTGGGGCAAAAACACCTGAGAATCACTACAACAGGCCCCTCCCCCAGAAGATCAAAGAAATACAGCCAAGACCAAGTTCACTTAACAAGGAGAACAGCGGATTCTTATCTGGACAAAATGACAAGGCGGAAAAACTCACCACAAAAAAAATAGCAAGAGACAGGACCTAAGGCTAGGGACCTAATCAATACAGACATTGGTAATATGTCAGATCTGGAATTCAGGATGACGATTCTCAAGGTTCTAGACGGGCTCGAAAAAGGCATGGAAGATATTAGAGAAACCCTGTCAGGAGAAATAAAAACCCTTTCTGGAGAAATAAAAGAAATAAAGTCTAATCAAGTTGAAATAAAAAAAGCTATTAATGAGGTGTTATCAAAAATGGAGGCTCTTACTGCTAGGATAAATGAGGCAGAAGACAGAATTAGTGATATAGAAGACCAAATGGCAGGGAATAATGAAGCAGACCAAAAGAGAGACAATCAACTACTGGACCACGAGGGGAGAATTCGAGAGATAAGTGATGCCATAAGACGAAACAACATTAGAATAATTGGGATTCCAGAAGAAGAAGAAAGAGAAATAGGAGCAGAAGGTATACTGGAGAGGATTGTTGTAGAGAATTTCCCTAATATAGCAAGGGGAACAAGCATCAAAATCCAGGAGGCCCAGAGAACACCTCTCAAAATCAATAGGAATCGACCCACACCCCGCCATCTAATAGTAAAATTTACAAGTCTTAGCGACAAAGAGAAAATCCTGAAAGCAGCACGGGACAAGAAGTCTGTAACGTACAATGGTAAAAATATTAGATTGGCAGCAGACTTATCCACAGAGACCTGGCAGGCCAGAAAGAACTGGCATGATATATTCAGAGCACTAAACGAGAAAAACATGCAGCCAAGAATACTTTATCCAGCTAGGTTATCATTGAAAATAGAAGGAGAGATTAAAAGCTTCCAGGACAAACAAAAACTGAAAGAGTTTGTAAACACCAAACCAGCTCTACAGGAAATATTGAAAGGGGTCCTCTAAGCAAAGAGAGACCCTAAAAGTATTACCAGAAAGGAACAGAGACATTATACAGTAACAATCACCATACAGGCAATACA